>JACEFZ010023885.1:0-82500 GCA_014155875.1 Cepaea nemoralis
GGGGAGTTTTTTTCGTTTTTTCCCCCCCTAAGAACGTAGGGAAAGGAATTGGAACTAAATTTTAATTTGGGAGGGGGAATGGGTCCTTGGAAGCAAAGTGTCCCATAATAGCTCGGGAAATCTAGGGGTTTCCCAGGAATTTTAAATTTCTTCCCCCCAAAATCTTCCTTCCCAAAAAGAGAAACTTATTTACTCAAGAGCCCCCCACTATGATATTTTCCCTTTTGGTAAAATTGTCAAAGGAAATTTATAAGATTTAAATTTCCCCTTTTTCTGAGTAACCGGGAACCGGGGAGATTACAATAGAACAGAACTTAGCTGTCTATTCGTGTTTACCCAGTCACCTGTAGTTCCAGATTCTCCCATTATTTTGGTATTTCATTAATAAACACATAAATAATAAAATTTTTTGTCACACCACAATGTACTGGACAGAAGAATGCGGAAAATTTAATTTTGTTTATTAACCCAAAAACTGGGGAAATAAGCCAGTAAAGCATTTATGCATATTGAAATACTAAAGACAATAGAGAAATGTTCATCATTCAAATATAAAATTTAAAAACTCCCCTTAAATTCACTGATGATTTCAGTCATTTGGCCCTATGCCTTTCCACAAATTTCCCTACATTGTTTCTTAATCCACAAGATGGTACTGGAAATTTCCCCAAAGAATTATAAAACATTTTGCCTAAACAGTCTCTACACAACCTAAGAATCAGAGGAGTTCATGACTACTTTTGTCCATTAAAGTCCTTGATTGTTCTCATATTGATAAAGTTTCACTGAGTTGAATCAAAGTTATAGCAATGATGAA
Organism: Cepaea nemoralis; assembly: GCA_014155875.1. NCBI lineage: Eukaryota > Metazoa > Mollusca > Gastropoda > Stylommatophora > Helicidae > Cepaea > Cepaea nemoralis. The sequence goes on from JACEFZ010023885.1 coordinate 818, forward strand.
ATGTTGCCAAGACTTCTGTCTTATTTGTAAGTAATCTGCAGTGAGGCATAAAATGATCCTAGTGATCTTAGAAATGTTCCTGAATCTCAAACATAGTCAATCATCAGAATGATCATGAAACACAGATCAGTTTTGGGCACAGTTCAGTGGGGACTCATTGATCAGATTACTTCCTGACCACAGATCCCTTTGGCACCTCTTTATTACAGAACTGCTCTTGGCCCACAGATCCATTGTGCATTATTGGGCAATGATCTGTAACTCTGGATCATGACAATCTGCGAACACCGTCATCCTCACCTGAGGTGGTTAAACATGGTGAACCTATTTATATCTAGTCAATGGATGATAATTCTCCAGTTGACAAGAATGGAAAGGGCTACAGACATAAGTTCCAGCAGGTAGCAGATTCAGGAAGTACTACAAGTTAGAGCTACAGTGTCTCTTATTTGTACTGGCATTAGATCTCAGCAATAGTAGTTGGCAGGCCCTCTTATCCTGCCCTTGTACATGGTGATCTGTTGACTGATGTTCTCACAGAGGACACAGACACAGTGAATGACAAGGCGAGGAGAGGAATGATGCAGAGTTAATGATAAAATGCACCAAGCATAACTGATCCTAAATAGTAATGGAACAGAACAGGATGATTGTTTTAATTTCATAAACTCATGTACCAATCAGTGCTGCCTCAATTGTTTTAGTCTGCCTGGTTACTTTCCTGTTTATACCTTCTCACCTCTTCTGTCATTACCTTTATTTACTTCTTCTGACACTGGGGTGATAATCCCCTTGACAGTTTAGAAGTGCTTATGCATGGAAGCATACTATATGTTTCTCCTTTACTTACTCTGTCAAACAGGGTGATGCTTTAATAAACTACCTTCCACATGTTGAATCCAAGTAATAATGTAAAGAAACATACATTAAATATTTCCACTCCTAAAATTAATATAATTAACATATAATTGGTATGAATGTGGAGGTCTATGTGAACATTCCTTATGAGGATTTACACTGCCTCTCATTCATTAACACACATATATATATATACAGAGTGAAAGAAAGATGAGACGACACAATGCACTCATTCTCTCATTCTAACACCACTCTTCTTTTATTCGTTTACGTGAGTACTGGAGTTGGGCTGTTAGCTTGACTGTGGTTCGTCAGAGTGCTAGATGCCTGTGTTCGAATAAATCACAGCAGTATAAATGCTGGACCAGTCATGGATGCTAAACAGTTACACACAATCTGTCTGCACGCCACGGACATATAAGATAAGATGTAGAGCCTTTCATTCCTCCCTCTCACATTCGCGTGTGTTGACGGTTCGCTGTGGATTGCAACTAAGGCGACACATAGCACACAGATCATAGTTTATCCTGTACTAAACCTGCTCTGAACGCAGTCAGAAAGCTAGTAGCTTAGGAATAGCAGTATGGGCTTGAGTGCCTCTTTTCACAGCTTAAGACATAGTGTTTGTACAGCAACTCTTCTGGAAACGAAAGATAGATGGAGTTAGATCTCTACATCAGTGCTGGCAGAGAGTAGCCATTTTGGGACCGGGTGAAAGTTGGCGGCTATCTTCGGATAGAAGAATATATATATATTCATTTGTGCCGAAACTTACACACACACACACACACACACACACACACACACACACACACACACACACACACACACACACACACACACACACACACACACACACTCATACATAAAGCTTTACCTGACTCAGAAGTATATAAACTCAGCCATAATTTAGTCTGAAGTATTCCCATGAATCAGGCAGAGGGACATACAGATCAAATGGACTCTTACTGAAACCACATCTGGCCTCATTGACGGTCGATCTGCATGTGCCAAATGTTAGCGTCTCTGAACCCAAAACCTTTCGCGCCGACGCGATTCTTCTAGGTTACCCAATGAGTAGAGCAGGCTTCGACCACATGACCTGTCCATCACGGGGTGTCACAGCTATTATTAGAGCTGACGCCACATTCCTAGCATTCCAATGCTCCTAGTGCGAACGCTTTTGGATTCAAGTGTGTTTTGTAGTTGTGCTGTGCAGAAGTGAACAAGACGGAGTGCGCAATAATGCGACAGCTACCAACCAAGGCTTAGGAACTGGTGTGCCCTGCCATGACAATTTGTCTTTCGGTTGCATTTCCTCGCACCAGGATAAGTCTTGTATCCTTCCAATGCGCTCTTCCGCCCTAACATTCACACAATGACAAAATAACATAGAGAACATATGGCAGAGAAAGGAGAAGAGAAATGGGACACTACATGCCACTCACTGTAAACTTTCAAACTGCATGGCTGACTTGCAACCCAGGAACCTCTGTTGTTGAACTCCACAGAACATGTCCAATCAGTTGCATCACTTACTGTGGCATTTTTCAGTTTGAGAATCCAGGAGGCAGAGCTGCCTTTATCTTGTGGTACAGTGACATCATCATCTAGCCCGTATTTCTGATCTGTCCAACATCTGTTAGCATCACATGAAGCTACGATCTCTGCTGTCTTCATAAATCTAATGCCGGTGATCGATAACGATTTATGGGTATCTGTTGTACATTTGATGCTAGGACTTTGTAATCCGACTTCTGCTACTGGACACACAATCCTTGGAGTTGGGACTTCTGTAGGTATAGAAAGTCTTTTACAAAAAGAATTTTTAGATGTAGCTAAACGTGGTACTTAAAAATGTACAACCTTTTGACACATTGAAACATCGAGACCTTTTCAATATGTTGCATGGACTCAGCAAAGACTAGAAAGACCTCAGGATAAGGACTATACATATGCATATTTTATTTTTCTTTACCCTGAGGTCTCTCCCGGCTATACTGAGTTCATGTAAAATGTCGTAAAGGTCTCGGTGTTTCAGTTTGTCAACAGCTTATTTAATAGTCTAATAGAAATAAAGAAATAGTACTTCAAACTGAAGTTTGATATCCTAACCCCTGGTCACGCACTGAAGTTTGATATCCTAACCCCTGGCCACGCACTGAAGTTTGATATCCTAACCCCTGGTCACGCACTGAAGTTTGATATCCTAACCCCTGGTCACTGGTCTGAAGTTTGATATCCTAACCCCTGGCCACGCCCTGAAGTTTGATATCCTAACCCCTGGTCACGCCCTGATGTTTGATATCCTAACCCCTGGTCACGCCCTGAAGTTTGATATCCTAACCCCTGGTCACGCACTGAAGTTTGATATCCTAACCCCTGGTCACTGGTCTGAAGTTTGATATCCTAACCCTTGTCTATACACCGAAATTTGCCATAATTTGCACTTAAATTTGTCAATTTTGCCTCAGTCTGTTAGTAGCTTAAGTGACTTTAGAATGCGTCATGTCACCGTTCGTTTAGACTCTCAGTGACTTGAGTTTGGAGCTTTTCAAGACTGTATTTCTTTATTTCTATTAGACTATTAAATAAGCTGTTGACAAACTGAAACACCGAGACCTTTACGACATTTTACATGAACTCAGTATAGCCGGGAGAGACCTCAGGGTAAAGAAAAATAAAATATGCATATGTATAGTCCTTATCCTGAGGTCTTTCTAGTCTTTGCTGAGTCCATGCAACATATTGAAAAGGTCTCGATGTTTCAATGTGTCAACAGGTTGTACATTTTTAAGTACCACGTTTAGCTACATCTAAAAATTCTTTTTGTAAAAGACTTTCTATACCTACAGAAGTCCCAACTCCAAGGATTGTGTGTCCAGTAGCAGAAGTCGGATTACAAAGTCCTAGCATCAAATGTACAACAGATACCCATAAATCGTTATCGATCACCGGCATTAGATTTATGAAGACAGCAGAGATCGTAGCTTCATGTGATGCTAACAGATGTTGGACAGATCAGAAATACGGGCTAGATGATGATGTCACTGTACCACAAGATAAAGGCAGCTCTGCCTCCTGGATTCTCAAACTGAAAAATGCCACAGTAAGTGATGCAACTGATTGGACATGTTCTGTGGAGTTCAACAACAGAGGTTCCTGGGTTGCAAGTCAGCCATGCAGTTTGAAAGTTTACAGTGAGTGGCATGTAGTGTCCATTTCTCTTCTCCTTTTCTGCCATATTGTTCTCTATGTTATTTTTGTCATTGTGTGAATGTTAGGGCGGAAGAGCGCATTTGGAAGGATACAAGACTTATCCTGGTGCGAGGAAATGCAACCGAAAGACAAATTGTCATGGCAGGGCACACCAGTTCCTAAGCCTTGGTTGGTAGCTGTCGCATTATTGCGCACTCCGTCTTGTTCACTTCTGCACAGCACAACTACAAAACACACTTGAATCCAAAAGCGTTCGCACTAAGGAGCATTGGAATGCTAGGAATGTGGCATCAGCTCTAATAATAGCTGTGACACCCGGTGATGGACAGGTCATGTGGTCGAAGTCTGCTCTACTCATTGGGTAACCTAGAAGAATTGCGTCGGCGCGAAAGGTTTTGGGTTCAGAGACGCTAACATTTGGCACATGCAGATCGACCGTCAATGAGGCCAGATGTGGTTTCAGTAAGAGTCCATTTGATCTGTATGTCCCTCTGCCTGATTCATGGGAATACTTCAGACTAAATTATGGCTGAGTTTATATACTTCTGAGTCAGGTAAAGCTTTATGTATGAGTGTGTGTGTGTGTGTGTGTGTGTGTGTGTGTGTGTGTGTGTGTGTGTGTGTGTGTGTGTGTGTGTGTGTGTGTGTGTGTGTGTGTGTAAGTTTCGGCACAAATGAATATATATATATTCTTCTATCCGAAGATAGCCGCCAACTTTCTCCCGGTCCCAAAATGGCTACTCTCTGCCAGCACTGGTGTAGATATCTGACTCCATCTATCTTTCGTTTCCAGAAGAGTTGCTGTACAAACACTATGTCTTAAGCTGTGAAAAGAGGCACTTAAGCCCATACTGCTATTCCTAAGCTACTAGCTTCCTGACTGCGTTCAGTGCAGGTTTAGTACAGGATAAACTATGATCTGTGTGCTATGTGTCGCATTAGTTCCAATCCACAGCGAATCGTCAACACACGCGAATGTGAGAGGGAGGAATGAAAGGCTCTACCTCTTATCTTATATGTCCGTGGCGTGAAGACAGATTGTGTGTAACTGTTTAGCATCCATGACTGGTCCAGCATTTATACTGCTGTGATTTATTCGAACACAGGCATCTAGCACTCTGACGAACCACAGTCAAGCTAACAGCCCAACTCCAGCACTCAAGTGAACGAATAAAAGAAGAGTGGTGTTAGAATGAGAGAATGAGTGCATTGTGTCGTCTCATCTTTCTTTCACTCTGTATATATATGTGTTAATGAATGAGAGGCAGTGTAAATCCTCATAAGGAATGTTCACATAGACCTCCACATTCATACCAATTATATGTTAATTATATTAACTTTGGAGTGAAAATATTTAATGTATGTTTCTTTACATTATTACTTGGATTCAACATGTGGAATGTAGTTATTAAAGCATCACCCTGTTTGACAGAGTAAGTAAAGGAGAAACATATAGTATGCTTCCATGCATAAACACTTCTAAACTGTCAAGGGGATTATCACCCCAGTGTCAGAAGAAGTAAAGGTAATGACAGAAGAGATGAGAAGGTATAAACAGGAAAGTAACCAGGCAGACTAAAACAATTGAGGCAGCACTGATTGGTACATGAGTTTATGAAAATACAACAATCATCCTGTTCTGTTCCATTACTATTTAGGATCAGTTATGCTGGGTGCATTTTATCATTAACTCTCCATCATCCTCTCCTCGCCTTGTCATGCACTGTGTCTGTGTCCTCTGTGAGAACATCAGTCAACAGATCACCATGTACAAGGGCAGGATAATAGTTCCTGCCAACTACAATTGCTGAGGTCTAATGCCAGTACAAATATGAGACACTGTAGCTCTAACTTGTAGTACTTCCTGAATCTGCTACCTGCTGGAACTTCTGTCTGTAGCCCTTTCCATTCTTGTCAACTGGAGAATTATCATCCATTGACTAGATATAAATAGGTTCACCATGTTTATCCACCTCAGGTGAGGATGACGGTGTTCGCAGATTGTCATGATCCAGAGTTACAGATCATTGCCCAATAATGCACAATGGATCTGTGGGTCAAGAGCAGTTCTGTAATAAAGAGGTGCAAAAGGGATCTGTGGTCAGGAAGTAATCTGATCAATGAGTCCCCACTGAACTGTGCCCAAAACTGATCTGTGTTTCATGATCATTCTGATGATTGACTATGTTTGAGATTCAGGAACATTTCTAAGATCACTAGGATCATTTTATACCTCACTGCAGATTACTTACAAATAAGACAGAAGTCTTGGCAACATTTCATCATTGCTATAACTTTGATTCCACTCAGTGAAACTTTATAAATATGAGAACAATCAAGGACTTTAATGGACAGAGAGTAGTCATGAACTCCTCTGATTCTTATGGTTGTGTAGAGACTGTTTAGGCAAAGTGTTTTATAATTCGTGGGAAATTTTCCAGTACCATCTTGTGGATTAGAGAAACAATTGTAGGCTAACTAGTGGAAAGGCATAGTGGCCAAATGACTGAAATCATCAGTGAATTTAAGGAGAGTTCTTAATTCTATATTTGAATGATGAACATTATCTCTATTGTCTTGATGTATTTCATATATGTCATAAATGCTTTACTGGCTTATTTCCACAGCTTTTTGGGTTAATAAACAAAATTAACTTTTCCTGCATTCTTCTGTCCAGTACATTGTGGTGTGACAAAACATTTTATTATTTATGTGTATAGTTAATGAAACTACCTCACATAATGGTAGAATCTGGAACTACAGGTGACTGGGTAAACACGAATAGACAGCTAAGTTCTGTTCTATTGTAATCTCCCAGGTTCCAGGTTACTCAGAAAAGGGAACTTTAAATCTTATAAATTTCCTTTGACAATTTCACCTAAAAGGGAAAATGATCATAGATGGGGGACTCTTGAGCTAAATAAGTTTCTCTTTTCGGGAAGGAAGATTTTGGAGGGAAGAAATTAACATTCCTGGGAAACCCCTAGATTTCCAGAGCTATTATGGGACACTTTGACTTCCAAGGACCCATCCCCTCCAAATGAAATTAGTCCCATCCTCATAGCGTTACTTCATGGTGGGGTAAGTCGAGGTGGGTATAGCTTCCAACTTCCCAATATGTCACAGTAGCTGTTCTAGGATCGAAACTCCGACAGGCGGATAGCTAGAGCATTGCTTTGCTGATCCGTATGAGAGGAAATATTGAAGAAGGGCAGATTGCCAGACGGGCCTGCATGCCCAATTCTTAACCCTTTGAAAATAAAGTTTGTTCGTTCGTTCGTTCGTTCATAGGTTCGTTCGTTTAGGCATCGTGATGTAAACTTGATGTTATGGCAGTTTAGTCACAGTTGCAGAGTCCCACTCATCAACTGCGCCATGTGTTCATTCTGCATCACTGTGGGCGTTCAGTCAGATCCATTGCTAGTCCGTTCCCCGCGGCAGCCAATCCGGTAAGCCACTCTGTCCTTTCATTCCCTCTTACACCCGCCTGCCCTGGCACAAAAGTGTATACAAGCATTATACTACGAGATGACACACACATGTGACAGATATAAGCATGGCTGCATCTCAATATGTGTCACTAGATATGCAAATGTGACCTTGATTTCACTTGTTGCTTAGATCCATGTAAACTACACAGGGTGGGCGAGCAGATCCCACACACCTGACTACAATAAGAGCGCTGTCATAACAATATTGAAATTAGTCCAGAGAAACAACAGGAGATTCGAGAGAAATGGCAAAATACAGGAAAGAAGGAAGTTGTACATGAGGTTATGGAGACACCTATCACACTCAGTGAACTGGAGCTAGCCATTTCAAAACTGAAAATGAGAAAATCACCAGGAGCTGATGGTATCTCCAATGAAATTATCAGGAACCTAGGAACAGAGGCTAAAGCAAAGCTGCTACAGATCTTTAATAATACATGGACCTTAGGCAGTGTTCCACAAGTCTGGAGAGAAGCAATCATGATACCCCTCCTAAAATCTGGGAAAGACAGTTCCATTGCCTCCAGCTACAGACCCATTAGCCTCACCAGTTGTCTCTGCAAAACAATGGAACGCGTCATCAATCACAGACTACAGTGGTACATTGAAAGTGAAAACATCTTTGTGCCACAACAGGCTGCCTTTAGGCAGTGCTACTCTACGGAAGATCAGACAACCTACCTCTCTCAAGAAGTTGAGGATGCATTCCAAGAGAAGAAGCTGGTACTTGCGGCTTGGATAGATCTGAAGAAAGCCTTTGACAAAGTCTGGAAAGAAGGTCTGATGAAGAAACTGAAAAACTGTAAAGTCAATGGAAGAATGTACAAATGGGTAAAAGCATACTTGCACAACAGAAGAGCCCGAGTACAGATAGACGGTCTCAAGAGCAAGAAAGTATTACTGCGTCACGGTGTTCCCCAGGGCGGAGTCCTGTCCCCAACACTTTTTCTAATCTTCATCAATGATCTTGTTGCTAATCTACCCAATGGAATTAAAGCGGCAATGTACGCTGATGACCTGGTTTTGTGGAGCGCAAATGAACATGCATCAGTGGCCACCATATTGCTACAAAGAGCTGTAGATACATTTGTTGCATGGGCGGATAGATGGTGTATCAGCATAAACACTGACAAGTGCAGCACCACTCTATTTACCCTTTCTCCGAAACAAAAGGCAGGGAGCATTCAGATAAATGGAACACCCCTAAGAGAAGATAAGGAACCAACATACCTTGGTGTAACATTCGACGACAGGCTGACATGGAGAAAACACATTAAAAAAGCAGTAGCAAAAGCCAGAAGGAAAATTGCCATCCTGAGAAAGTTAACTGGAACCACGTGGGGAGCCAGTGGGAAAATACTTGGCAAAGTTTATCAACAGAGCATACGACCACACCTGGAATACGGGTCAACTGCATGGTGTTCGGCAGCAAAAACCACACTACAAGAGCTGGACAAAGTGCAAAATCAAGCTCTTAGAGTCATCACAAGAGGGATGAAATCAACCCCTATAGTAGCAATGGAGAAAATGGGGAGGACACAAGCTTTAAGAGAACGCAGAGATACAAAAACACTAATACAAGCAGAAAAGTTTCTTAGCTTGCCAGGCCACCCTATGAAGAACAGATTTGAAAACTTAGCTTTGTGGCGGTTGAAAAGAAGTAGTTTCATCCACCAGGCCAAACAACTCTGCAGAGAAATCATCGATCTTCCCACAGTTGATATCCCCCTGACAGCTATTCCAGAGCGAACCCCGTGGAAAGATGAACATAGAATATCACTACAAATCCAGTCAAATGTGAGAGGAATATGTGACAAGGAAGAACAGTACAGTGTACAGCGCAGAACAGCCACTCTCAGCTTCCTTGATGACGAATACCCACAGGACCTCTGGATCCGAGTCTACACAGATGGGTCAGCACAAAATGCTGTTCGAAATGGAGGAGCGGGAGTGTATATAGAATACCCAAATAACACTAGAGACACGGCCAGAATTCCAACAGGAAAGTACTGCCATAATTATGATGCTGAAATTGAGGCAATCAAGATAGCCACAGAGAAATTACAAAATACCAGCCATGATACACAACCTGTGGTGATATTGACAGATGCAAAATCCGTAATAGAGGCGCTCCTGTCTGGGAAATTGCCAGTTCTGAGGACACTACTTTCTGAACTTAGCAGTCATCGTAAGATCACCATACAGTGGATACCATCCCACTGTGGAATCCCCGGAAACGACAGAGCTGATCGATTGGCTAAGGAAGGAGCACAAGAAGAACAACCAGATGTGCCTATTACATACCACCAAAAGAAAAGAATGATCAAATCAGTCAGAAGGCCACCAAACCTTACTCAAGACGACTACCACGTTATGGACAGACCAGAACAGGTCATTCTTCTGCGCCTCAGAACAGGACACAATAGATTACGCAACCACATGTATACAAAATTCAAGATTGGTGACTCGGCCATGTGCACATGTGGTTTGGCGTCGCAGACAGCAGAGCACATACTCCAGGATTGCCCAAACTACAACATATCCAGGCGAACCTTCTGGCCTAGAGAGACAACAGTGGAAGATAAACTCTATGGACCGCTGAATGAACTAAAAACGACTGTTAGATTCATACAAGAGACAACATTGCAGTTATAAACATAATTTAGGCGAACGAAAGAAGAAGAAGATAACCAAATATGACTGGAAATAACATGACATGATCTCCCTAGCTAACTTTGTGTGTCAAGCCAGAACTGGTAAGTGTCACAGACATATCTGAAATTTAGTGCTATCAAACTAGGTGTAAGGGGAGATGATAGCTGATGGTCACTGGCGACACAGCTCTCTTGTTTATTGTTTACAGTTAAGAGTGAAACCTTTGGACAACTTTCTCTTGTCTATTGTTGGATGATTGGGTGTGAAACCATTGGGCAAACTTTCTCTTGTCTATTGTTGGTTGATTGCGTGTGAAAGCTTCGGACAACTTTCTCTTATATATTGTTGGCAGTTGAGTGTATATGAAACCTATGGGCAAGCTTACTCTTGTGTATTGATGTTTGATTTTGTGTAAAAACTGTGGACAACTTTCTCGGGTGTATTGTTGGTTAATTGCATGTGTACCTTTGGACAACTTTATCTTGTGTATTATTGACTGACTGTGTGTGACACCTCCGGGTCATGTTTCCCTTACGGATTTGAGGTGTTTCACTGTCAGAGGACTCATACAGAAAGTCCACGGTGAATATCATAAGACCCCTACACAAACCACAGGGTGAATGTCAGTGGACCCCTACACAATGCCCAGAATGACAGTGGACCCCAACACAACGCCCAGAATGTCAGTGGACCACAACACAACGCCCAGAATGTCAGTGGACCCCAACACAACGCCCAAGGTGAATATCAGTGAATTCCTTCACAAAGCCCAGAGTGTATGTCAGTGGACCTCTACAAAAAGCCCAGAACTCCTACACAATGTCCACAATGTCAGTGGACTCTTACACAATGTCAGTGGTACGCTACACAATGTCCAGAATGTCAGTGGTACCCTACACAATGTCCAGAATGTCAGTGGTATCCTACGCAATGTCCAGAAAGTCAGTGGTACTCTACACAATGTCCACAATGTCAGTGGACTCCTACACAATGTCCAGAATGTCAGTGGTACCCTACACAACGTCCATAATGTCAGTGAACTCCTACACAATGTCCAGAATGTCAGTGGTACACTACACAATGTCCAGAATGTCACTGGACACCTACACAATGTCCAGAATGTCAGTGGACTCCTACAAAATGTCCAGAATGTCAGTGGTACACTACACAGTGTCCAGAATGTCAATGGACTCCTACACAACGTCCATAATGTCAGTGAACTCCTACACAATGTCCAGAATGTCAGTGGTACACTACACAATGTCCAGAATGTCACTGGACACCTACACAATGTCCAGAATGTCAGTGGACTCCTACACAATGTCCAGAATGTCAGTGGTACCCTACACAATGTCCAGAATGTCAATGGACTCCTACATATGTACAGAATGTCAGTGGTACCCTACACAATGCCCAGAATATCAGTGGACTCCTACTAAATGGTCAGAATGTCAGTGGTACCCTGCACAATGTCCAGCATGTCAGTGGACCCCTACACAATGTCCAGAATGTCAGTGGTACCTACATAATGTCCAGAATGTCAATGGACACCTAAATAATGTCCAGAATGTCAGTGGTACCCTACACAATGTCCAAAATATCAGTGGACTCCTACACAATGGTCAGAATGTCAGTGGTACCCTACACAATGTCCAGAATGTCAGTGGTACGCTACACAATGTCCAGAATGTCAGTGGTACCCTACACAACGTCCATAATGTGAGTGAACTCCTACACAATGTCCAGAATGTCAGTGGTACACTGCGCAATGTCCAGAATGTCACTGGACACCTACACAATGTCCAGAATGTCAGTGGACCCCTACACAATGTCCAGAATGTCAGTGGTACACTACACAATGTCCAGAATGTCAGTGGACTCCTACACAATGTCCAGAATGTCACTGGTACCATACACAATGTCCAGAATGTCAATGGACTCCTACATAATGTCCAGAATATCAGTGGTACCCTACACAATGTCCAGAATGTCAGTGGACTCCTATACAATGGTCAGAATGTCAGTGGTACCCTGCACAATGTCCAGAATGTCAATGGACCCCTACACAATGTCCAGAATGTCAGTGGACTCCTACACAATGTCTAGAATGTCAGTGGTACCCTACACAATGTCCAGAATGTCAGTGGACTCCTACACAATGTCCAGAATGTCACTGGTACCATACACAATGTCCAGAATGTCAATGGACTCCTACATAATGTCCAAAATGTCAGTGGTACCCTACACAATGTCCAGAATGTCAGTGGACTCCTACACAATAGTCAGAATGTCAGTGGTACCCTGCACAATGTCCAGAATGTCAGTGGACTCCTACACAATGTCCAGAATGTCAGTGGACTCCTACATAATATCCAGAATTCAGTGGTACCCTACACAATGGCCAGAATGTCAGTGGACCCCTACACAATGTCCAGAATGTCAGTGGACCCCTACACAATGTCCAGAATGTCAGTGGTACCCTACACAATGTCCAGGATGTTGTTGGACTCCTACACAATGTCCAGAATGTCAGTGAACTCCTACACAATGTCCAGGATGTCAGTGATACCCTACACAATGTCCAGAATGTCAGTGGTACCCTACCTACAGTGCTACCTTGAGCAGGGCAACCAGACAGACATGGGAGGCCGAAATCTGGCCAAGGAGGTCACCGCAGACAGATGCAAGGCCCAGAACACTTCGGAGGAAGACACAGTGACAGTGAAAGAAATCAAGGCTGTGCTTCGACGATCAAAAAACAGTGCTTCAGGTCCTGATGGCATAAGATACGACGACATAAATAGGTGTACCGACAATGAGCTAGAGAAACTAGCAGACATGTACAACAACAGTATAGGGAGTGCTAGCATCAAGGAGGAATGGTTACACAGCTATCTGATTCCCTTGCCGAAGGCCTGACAAAGACCACAAAAAAATTCAGGGATATCGAATTATAACCATGCAGAATACAATAGGCAAGCCGCTGGAGAAGGTAATTGCCAGGAAAATATCAAGCCAACTAGAGAGGCAAGGTGTTTTCCCACCTACCCTGGGTGGGTACCGTCCAAAAAGAGAAACCTGGACCAATGCAGCAGTCTTTGCCCATGATGTCTATGAAGGTTTCCACTCAGGCACTGAAACCGTTGCTGCAGCGATTGATCTTGAGGACGCATACAACAGAGTACCACTGGATTTTTTAATGTTTCAGCTTCTTGAACTAAACGTAAGTCCATTCCTCCTTAGTTGGATCGCTGCAGCCCTCTTCCAACGGAAAGTAGTTTTTAGATGTGGCAGTTGGACTTCGGAACCAACAACAATATATCCTGGCCTACCACAGGGATCACCATTATCTCCGGTACTGTTCAACGCCTACACAGTGAGAATCACCAGTGAGCAGATCACTGCACCTGGCAGGACATTGTCATATGCCGATGATGTTTTAGTGTATCGTCAGGGTAAGGATAGAGAGGAGGTTGCTGTGGAACTACAAACCGAACTCAATCGCATAAGTACTTGGTGTGATGAAGCTGGGGCAATGGTCAACCCAACAAAGGCAACAGTGACTTGGTTCTCGTTGAATAATCATATTGTCAACAATCCAACACCAACTGTAATGCTGTGTTCAGAGACGGTGGAAAGAACGCAGGCAATGAATTACATGGGGATACGGTTTGATCGAAGCCTTGCTTATAATATGCACATAGACCAGGTGATAACAAAGGCCAAGCGGGGTTTGGCAGCGATGCGGGTGATGGCGGCAGCAAACTGTGAGCAGCGCCATCTATGTCTTCTGTACGAGGGGTTGGTCATGTCTGTTTTGGAGTATGCAATGGCAATCCTGACTGTCAGCCATAAGCAGATAGAAAGGATGGAAAGGATACAGAATGAAGCTATGCGCATTATTCTTGGATGTACAAGAGATACAGCATGCAGGGCGATGCGCTACCTTCTTGATTTTCCAACCATTGAAGAGAGAATGCAAGTTTGCAGGGCACGCGCCTACCTCAGAATTAACGCAAACACACAGCATCCACTGCATAGTGAAATTAGGAAGGTGAAGGGCAGCAGGTTAAAAAGAGGACGGTCGTGGATGGGTCAAGCCGAAGACATTCTTCAACAGGTGTGTTCACTTGAGGACTTAGAACCTGGCGAGGAGTGGGTGCAAGTGCCAACAGACTTCTGCACATCCTTTTCAGTTTGCATCCAACTAGATAGAAAATGCAGACAAGAAAATCCGGCTGCTGTTGAGGCTGAAGTACAAGCGTTGATTTTCGAGAATTCGCTAGACAGTGACGCGGTCATCTACACAGATGGGTCGGTCGTCCGACATGTGAGAAGCTCATGGGCCTTTACAGCTCGGGCCGGAGGGAGAATTGTGAAGGAGGACTCTGGTGCTTTCACTGAAACCACAAGTAGCCTGACCATGGAAGTCATGGCAGTAAGTAAAGCAATAACATGGCTCGAGACACAGACATTCACTAGGGCTTGTTTCCTTAGCGACTCAATGAACATGATCAAGAGGATAGAGGAGGGGTCGATCCGAAGAGAATGGTTGCTGCCTCTGAAGCGGTCTCGGCTGGCAAAGATTAGTTTCATCTTCGTGCCAGGGCATGCGGGAGTACAAGGAAATGAGCGGGCTGACAAGCTCGCAGGTGAGGCTACTGTGGAGGGCGGACGCGCCATGGACCAGGCTGACATTCTGAATGCTCTACGAGAAGTGAGACTTTTGCGAGAACCAAGTGATGACTGTGAATCTACAACAATGGCCAGACTGCGAGAGCAGCAAATTAAAAGAGGGGTGGCCAAACAAGAACACTACGCAGGAAGCCAAAGAAGATTGATAAACCAACACAGAACTGGCGTCGTTAGCCGCTACACGCTGCGGGATTTGCTGAGGAGGGGATCCGAGCACTTATGGACTGAATGGTCCGATGTGCAACGAGGATGATCTGTCGACTAACTAACTAACTAACCTGTTTATATCATCTCTGACATTTCTCATTATATTTTCCGAATACAGGTTCAACAAATAGGGGCACAGCACACTGCCCTGACGGACTCCTTGCTTGATGTGAAACCAATCCGATGTCTCGCCATCTATTCGAACCGCTGCTTGATTGTCTAGATAAAGCATTCTTTGCGTTGTATTACATGTGAAGCAAAGCCCATATTCCTCAAGATTTCCCAACGTTTCTGATGTTGTACGCCTTTGAATATTCCACAAAACATGAGAATACATTTACATTAAATTCTCTGCACTTCTCTATTATTAAATGTATGTTGAGTTTCTGATCTTCTTCTTCTTCTTTCGTTCGCTGAGTATGTGATCTCTTAGTCCTCTTCCTTGCCTAAATCCAGCTTGAACCACGTTAATTTCTTCTTCCATTTTATTACGAAGGCTTCCTATTATGATCCCTTCCATCCATCATCTGCCTTGCCGATAAGCGTTGGCAGTCATGTTTTGTCATCTCACTCGATCACCAGTGTCTGGAACAGCTCCGTGTTTCTGTCTCGACCAAGCCATCCAGGTGTTTACTTCTCGGTCTTCCCATTGGTCTTTTCCCTTCGATCTTGCTAGTTGTCACCAGGGTCTCCAGTTCATTTTTTTTCTCATAACATGTCCAAAACATGTTGACTGTCTACGTTTAATATCTCTAATCAGTTTAAGATTTCCATTTGCTTCTTGAAGGACCTGTTCAATGGTTTTTATGTCTGCCCATGGTATTCTTTTCATTTTCCTCATAAATCACATTTCCGCAGCCTTCAGATTTTCTCAGCTTGACTGCTCATTGTCCAAGCTTCACGTACTACAAAAGTACAGGTTCTATGTAGCACCTCAACACTCTTTTCCTCGTTTCAGTTGATATCCTTTTATTGGTCAGCATGTTTGTCATCTTGCTAAAGGCTATTTTTGCCACGGTGATTATTGTTCTAATCTCTTCAAGGCATCTTCCATCAGATGTTATTACTGTTCCGAGATACGAGTTATTGTATCTATTCACTTGTTGAAGAATATCCCCATTTACTTGTATATTACATTGTGGTATTTCGTTTTTCCTAGTGACGGCAATAATCTGTGTCTTTTTACAATTTAATTCATACCCTAGTTGTTAACTGTGTGCAGCAACCGCATCTACTAAATGTTGCAGATCTTGTTCATTGTCTGCAATCAAGACCTTACCGTCTGCATATCTAATGTTATTAATGCATCGTTCCCCCCTCCCCCCCCCCCCCCCCCCAATGTTGATTCCTTCCATATCTTCTATATTTCTGAAAATATGTTCACTGCACAGGGGAAAAAAGATCTGGAGATATTACACATCCCTGTCTCACACCTCTCTTAAAAGGCTGATATTAACCTACTTCATTGTCAATTCTTACGGCAGCTTGTAGTTTCCAATATATGTTTTTTTACAAGTTTCCGATCTTTTCCATGAATTTGTAGATCTTCAAGCATCCTTATCATGTCGACATGTCTCACATTGTCGAAAGCTAATATGATTGTTAGTAGAATTTTACCTGCATGACTGATCAGGGCAACTGTTCTATTAAAAGAAATGTTTTGCATATCCTTTACAGGACATCGCTGTCAACATCAGCATCTTTCAGCTGATTGTTGATTTCTTGGCAAGATTACGCTCAGTAGTTTGCCATTGCTTTCTGAGCGGACGGCTCACATACCCCGTAAGTTACCGACGCGATTCAAACAACTGCTGATTCTCACCGTCGTCACGTTACTTACGAGAGTATACGAGATTACGGAGAAAAGTCGCTAACTTCTAGGCCAGGAAGCCGGCTAACAGTTCTATAGTCGGTGCATAATTTCAGCCTGCCCTTTTTGTGTATTGGTATGAAAATAGTTCTCTTCCAATATTTTGACCATATACCATATGTCCATATCTTTCTACATAATGCGTGATAGATTTGCATGCTTCTTTCTCCTTAAGCTTTAATTAATTCATCTGGTATCGCATAACTGTCATTTACTGCCAATATAGTACCTTTCGGTGTATGGCAGAGGGGTCTTTGAGTCTGAGGAATAAAGGCCACCTGGCTAGTGCAGTCGCCGCGAACTGTGCAGGTTAGTATTTTCTTTTTGCCCCAGACGGAAAAAAAATCCCACACCTTACCGAGGGATCGAACCCGGGTCTCCCGAAGGAGAGTCCGACGTTCTAGCCACTCGGCCAGTCACTCCTCGTATCAGGTGATTTACCATTCTTCAGGTTCTTTATTGCCCAAGCAAATTCATCTAATGAGGGTTCATGTTCTGTCTCTTCTGTCATTGGGTCATGTATCTCATTAATATCCTCAATGTCATTTATATCATACATTCCACTGCAGTACACCTACCATCTTTCTAGAATGTCTCTAGATTCTGTTAAGGAATTTCCCATCTTGTCACAAATAACATTCAATTGAGGTTGAACATTTCTTGTCAATAACTTCATTTCTTTGAACAATTCGTAATCTCCTCCAATCTTATGACATTGCTCTATTCTGGTACTGCAATCTTGTATATATTGATTTTTGTCCTTTCTTGTGTTCTTTCTTATTTCTCGAGTTAAAGATGCATACGTCATACTTCATCCTGCTATTAATGGATTCACCTCCTTTCTGCTAATAATTAATTGTTCTGTTAATAATTAATTGATAGGTGACAAATATTATGACAATAATGAGAGGTTTAATAATAACAACTGAAATTAAAGAGATAAAAATTATTTTTAAAATTGCACTTATAAGGTGTTTTCTGATTGATTGATTGATTGATTGATTGATTGATTTAGTAATCGACATCACAGCATTCGGGACATTCCCATAAGTGCTCCGTTTTCTAACACTCCTACTGCTAATCATGTTTAATTTACTGAATAATCAAACAAACACCACCTTGTCTTCAAGAATATAAACAGTATTGCTCATTAAAATCACCCAAAAGGAAGTTTTGGTGCATATTCTGAACCATGTCTTTTTCACAAGAATGAAAAAAAAAATAATGGCCGAAATCTGGAAGTTGGGTGTGTCACAATAATATTATGAAAATGGTTAAAATTGTAGCAGAAATGTTGTATTATATATCAAAATAAAGGGGATTGCACAAGGAATATGTTGGTAATAGATTTATTGCTATAGGTTGTAAATATAATAAAAATAATAATATTATTTGTAAAATAATTTGACAAAAGGAGGTAAAAATGATGAAAACATGGCACTTACCAAGGGGCGTTGTTATCCTGATCACTGCTAAATCACTGCTAATCCTGTTGAATTTACTGAACAAGCACCACTTTTCTAAAATATAAACACAATTGCTCCCAATCAATCATCCGAAAAGAAGTTTGGCCGCAGATTCTGGAGCATGTCTTTTTAGAAATTAAAATTAGGAAAACACTTGGCAGATTTACATTTAATTACAATTAATATATATATTGTGTGTTAATTTTTATTAACAATATGTGGCAGTCTATTTGTGATAGGCTGCAAAGCAAACTTTGGGGCACAAGTGTGGTCTATTAGTGCAGCCGGAGCAAACAAAAGATGATCTGTGTCGTTAAGTTCGAGTGTTGCACAAAACACAGTCTCTATTGACACCGACTCAACAGTTCCAACTACAGACTTGGTAGAGACAACAATGCATGGTTTTTTTTAGCTTTTTTATCTCTCCATGCCACACACAATATTCTATCTCCTTTAAGAAACCACTTCATCTCTTGATGCTGAAGTCGCAAATGCTTCAACTCAGGAGGGAAGCCTACTCGGTTGACATTATCTGTCCCTGTATAATTGAAATTGTTGGAATGCAAATAATCAATCAGAGCTTTCGAAGTGTAAAATCTGTCAGCATAGATGTGATAGCCAGCTCCGAGAACATTCAGTAGTGAGGCAAACACTTTCACTGCATGAGCAGTTGTGAGATCTAAATCCGGACTGTATTTGGTGTTTCTTCCATAGTAAATTTTTAAATTCACCACATAGCCAGTTGTCAGAATCTTGCATTCAGCAATAACACAGGCTCGTAATCACTAACAGATGTGATACAAACACGGTCACAGAATGACTTTACGTGACACACTGCAAATACAATTCAAACACTTTATTCACACTTCTCACTCATCACAACCATTACATGCATCGCGCAATTACAATATCGATGCCATAATACAATCAATAGATATATCAATGCAATGTATACAACTCACAATCCTACATACCAGGCGCACAGTCTCCTATACTCACACAGACTTTCTATCTATTAGCGTTCATACACACAAGTCATACGAGCACCATTCAATCCGCCTGTCCTGTACAACAGTCCCCAGCCGTCTGGTCGCTAACCACTCTGAGTTCTCGCTAGTCGGGGTTGTGTCCCTGCGTGGACTTCATGTCCCACGCATGCACCGACTGACCATTCCTGTCACAGCGTGGTTAGTGTCGCTCACAGGTGGACCTGGCCGTAATTGCCAGGCGTCGTTGACGACGACGCGGTAGAACTGGTGGGGAGATTATGACATTCTCCCGCCCTCCTTTTCATGAAAGGAGAAGCCTTTCATGTAAGCTATATACATTTGGGTTTATTTATTAAACCTGTCAGAATCGACCCATTGTTTGTCATCTGACGTGACACTTTGGTTTATATTGAAATATATAGATAATTGTAAGATATATACACACACTCTTCAATGATGCTATCAAGCAACACTCCTTAAGTACAATCCACTCGATGGATTCTTACGTTAGTTGTAATTTGACACAGCCAGTCCGGTAGCTATCAGTGATTTATGTTATCTCCCAAGCTACGCAACTACCTCTCGACAAATAAACAAAAATTGCAAACATGACATGTCAGGCCGCGAGTCCTCTCCCTATAAGATGACTCCAACATTTGACCTCAACCTCATCTGGTCGGAAAGTCTCATGTAGGTCTACAACTACGGTAATTACTACCATGCATAGTTGATGTCATCTTGATGTGCCGCCAATCTGGCAACATGAGGATGGTTTCTATACCTGTTAACCATTACCACTAATTTCAATTGTTTCCCTTGGTTGTAATCAGTGAAACAATACAAAATCTATGGGCGATAATTTCCACATGCTTTCAAAGAAAATAAATTACATTGGTAAATCAATTTCTAAGCGTCATAGTTTGATGCTTATTGACAATAGTGAACCAAATGTCACTATTGCGAACAAGTTAATCAACTTATGATTCTCAGATCACATCTATCAAAATCCTTACATACAATTTGTATATGCAAAATTTCAGCTCACAAAGTTTATATTTAACGTCAATTCTTTGTCAGAATTACACTATAGTCAGCTAGTGTTTAAATTAATTACACAAATACCGGAAGTACACAGCTGACGTGTTAAGATGTAGCTAACACAATGTTCTTCCGTCTGGATGTTGTATAAACGAACGGAGTACACAGTTCATAAGAACAGCTGCTGGATTAACTCTTTCTTTCAAAGTATGGATTAAAGTGTTCTGTAGAATTCAGATGTCACACACTGCCATGTAGCTATGAGCAGGCATATGGTACCAGTATTAGGTACTAACAGAAGGCCTATAGTACAGCTAGCGATCAACAAGAATAGAGTAAAGTTAACAATCACACCACAAACGTGTTGAGTGATAGTAAGGTTATCACGAGAGAAGGGAGATCACTCAAGACTCCATGAATTTGGAGAGGACGGAAGTGGGGTCACGGTGAAGAAGGATAAACGGTCAGTTAGGTTGGAACTGGGGTGTTGGCTGGTTGTGAAAACTTATGCAGGCTTGTGAACATCATGCAGAGGATTGAAGGCTGTCAAGTATAATTATCAACATGCCTCTGGACAGAATAAAGTTTCCAGTCAATGCCATATGTTGCATCAACGAAGAATAAGCTGGGTTGTGGGTGTCAACAGGTGACAGCTCTCTCTCTCGTCCAAGATAGCCTGCAGCAGAAACAACAGTAAGTTGGTCTGACATTTAAGCCTATACGTTAGCGCTAGTGGTGGTGTAGGAATCAAAACGATAATCAACGGCATATATTAATATTGACAGTTATTCTATTCGTTACATGTTTATTGTTGGATACATCCACCCTTCTATGTATCGGAAGCACGAGGTCATTTGGTGTACGTTTGGAGATAACAGTGTCCAGAATAAAGACACTGTGCAATTCTAGGACGTTGAGTTCCTTCTACTACAGTTGCTGCGTGTTTGTGTGTCTCGTGGAAATTGTCAGCTACTTGCTCGACGAGCCCTAGAATTGCACAGTGTCTTTATTGCTTGTAATGCTTGTTTGCCGTGTTCGGTTGGTAACACCGTTTGTTCAGTGGTGCTGGTACCTATGGTGTAGTGCCGTGTAAAGTTACCACATTTGAGGGCAAAATGCCATCTAGCATTCTTTGTTATTCTTGGCTTTTGGCCTATTAAATTCAAATATTTGTGCAAAGATAAATCGGCCTTTTGGGCTGTTTTGAGGAGGTAATATAACTGGGCTTAACATTTCCAAAGCCTCAGTCTGGTTAATTTGATCTTGCACTTTTGCAGCAGATCTAGTTACTGCATTTGAAATATCAACAACATAACAAGGTGATGTTACATTTAGACCAATACAATCATGTGATGATGTTAATGAATTTGCAAACGTACATTCATTCGAAGATGACAATACATTGTCAACAATACATTCAGTTGAAGATGATATTGCATTATCAACAATACATTCGACAGAAGATGTTATACTATCATGTGGCATATAATTTACTTCAGGAAGGTTACCCACGATTATGTCACAACATGGGTTTGTTAATGCTGCGCATTTAACCTTTCCTGTGAGAAATGGGGTGTCAATATATGCCCATGCAAGTGGGTATTTCTCGATGTTACCTAAGAAAGTTCTGCATGTAACATGTTTGCCTGTATAATCTGAAGGTAAAATAAAGTCTCTCTTCAAACCAATAAGAGTACATCCACTATCTCGTAAAACGGTGGCAGATTGGCCATTTACACATCCTTGGTGGATGTTAAGTTTACCTTTGGAGTTTATTACCAAATTAGCTTCTTCATTGGCAATAGGTATTGAGTGGCCGCAGGTTAATAAGCCATCTTCATGAAAACGATCAAAGATGGTACATTTTTCAAGATGAAATACATTAATGGCCTGTGCTGCATTAACAGGATGATTTTCTACTTCTTCCTCATCTGAGGAAGAGCTATCAAACATGGCTACATTAGCCTTTCTGGTCATTTGTTTACCTTTACAAGCATGACGCCAGTGGCCATATGCCTTGCCAAGGAAGCATTTGGTTAGTCGTTTATAGCTCTTTCTCTCCTTATCTTGCTTATCTATATAGTTTTGCAAGTATGTGAGGTACCCAGGGTGTTTGTCGCACATATCACTTTCATTATGTTGAAGATGGCTATATCTGCATTGGTAATACTTATCAGCAGATTGCTTAAAGGGTTTCTGTTTACTGTATGGACCTGACTTTGTTATGTCTTAGGTAGCGGCTGCTACAAAGTCTGTGTCAGTTAATCCACTAGTAACACACTGTTTGTTGGCTGTGAAATAAGCCGAACCTCGTATTTCTATATGTTGCACACTCTCGCACTCACATTCTTGCAGAAATTTAGAAAATGGTGGTGGTAGAGATGAAATAATTGTATCTCTAAGAATTAGATTTTTCAACTTATCAAAGCTGTTATTTACTTTGGCTGCAGACAGCCATTTACTAAATTCATCCTGTACTACTGAGATGTAGTCAGAGAAAGTTTGTGTAGGTTTTGGAGCTAATTTCCTAAACTGTTCTCTGTAGCCTGCTTCATCTAACAGGAAGTGTGACATAATTTTGGACTTAATATATTGATAATCTTTCCTGAGATCTTTGGGAATGGTCTCTATCACTTTGAGAGGTTCCCGTGAAAGACTTCTCTCTTATATAATGTTCCATTCAGTCTCTGGGATCTGATAATGATCCATTATCGTTTCAAAATTTTGGGTGAAGGCTGCAATGCAATCGCCCGTGGTAAAATTTTTGACGATCCCTTGGTACTTTTTGTACTGATTCTCTTTTTCTAGTCTATCTGACTTTCTAGAATCTTTATCTACTGATGTTTCAGCTTCCAGCTGTTTAATTTTCAGCTGCATTTCAAGTTCTTCCCTCTTACTCTGGACTAAGATCTCAGCTTTTATCTCAGCATCTGTTTCTGACTGTTTGGTTTTGGCCACTAACTCTGATTGTTTTAAAGCAGCTTCTGATTCTGCCTTTTTAGCATCTAATTCTGCCTGTTTAGTTTTGGCCGTTAGTTCTGACTGTTTTATAGCAGCTTCTGATTTTCTAGCCTCAGCCTCTAATTCTGCTCTTCTCAGCTGTCTTTCGGCAGCTCTATCTTCACGTTGGACATACTCTGCATATTTTGCCTCACTCCATTTTGTTAACTCGTCACCAGTTAACTTCATTTTCAAACCAGATTCGATGAAATCGTTCAATGTAGACATGGTGAATTATTTCAGATGCAATGAATGTACAAACACATTTTAATTATGGTGTTAGTAAATACAATAATTTGTACAATGTTTATCAAATACAGCTTATACCTAGACTTACATACACAAAATATATGGAAAAAAAGATAATACTTAAGTGACTTTAGAGCTCTGGAGTATGTTGGAACACTGTCCCAGAGAATGGCTGCTTGATTGTTACTGCCCGGAAAAAATGAACTTTACTTGCTAACGGTTTCGGATGACACAAAAACATGTTGCTTTTTGGAAGAAGAAAATATTAGGACATGTATGTTTATGTGGTGTATGCGTTGTCAACTAAGTTTTGTAGGTTTGTGCGCTGTCGAGTATGTTTGTTAGTCGTACTGTCGTCCGTTCAACACATTCAGCAACTCACTTTCCATGCTGCTTTCTTTCCAAAACTTTCCGCTTACACACACGTTCAATCCTATTTTACAACTAATTCAAAGATGGACGATACATCCGCATTCGCATCTATTTTAGAACTGGTTCAAGCTGGACGATGCACCCACGTTCACACCTGTCAGAATCTTGCATTCAGCAATAAAACATGCTCGTAATCACTAACAGATGTGATACAAACACGGTTACAGAATGACTTTACGTGACACACTGCAAATACAATGCAAACACTTTATTCACACTTCTCACTCATCACAGCCATTACATGTATCGCGCAATTACAATATCGATGCCATAATACAATCAATGCAATGTATACAACTCACAATCCTACATACCAGGCACACAGTCTCCTATACTCACACAGGCTTTCTATCTATAAGCGTTCATACACACAAGTCATACGAGCACCATTCAATCCGTCTGTCCTGTACATCAGTCCCCAGCCGTCTGGCCGCTAACCACTCTGAGTTCTCGCTAGTCGGGGTTGTGTCCCTGCGTAGACTTCATGTCCCACGCATGAACCGACTGACCATTCCTGTTACATCGTGGTTAGTGTCGCTCACAGGTGGACCTGGCCGTAATTGCCAGGCGTAGTTGACGACGACGCGATAGAACTGGTGGGGAGATTATGACGCCAGTCGCAGAATCACAAAGGCCAAATGTTTTGATGTGATACTTGTGAGGCTTTGTTGCATTGTGTTGTATGTGCTGAAATCTGCCCTTCCACCCAATAATCATTTCATCAATGGACACATTTTCAAATGGGTTAAATGCTTCCTGGAATTTCTTCAGAATCATGTCAACAAGAGGATCAATTTTTTTCCCACCTGCAGCCCCTGGTTCACATACGGGAAACATGGTGTGATAAATAGATTCAAATCGATTCCTGGGAAACATAGTGGCATACCAAGGAGTATATAAATGTGCACTTGTACACCAGTAGTCTTTGATACATGGTCTTGGATCAAGTCCCATAACAATAATGACAGACGTAAACTTCAGCCATGCGTGCTTCGTGAGTGGGGTCCAGGATAACAGACTAGAATGTTTTCTTTTATGAGTGTTCTGCATCAACATCTTTTCTGCATATTTGTTTACATTTTTAATTAAACAATCCACTATGTCATCATCAAAAAACACTTTGAGAAAAACCATAGGTGTTAGCAGTTGATAAAGTTTAGAGTTGACGTGAGATCTTCGAGGACGAAACTCAAACTTCGGTTTTATTTCCCCTTCTGACACATCTTGCCATGTCGATGATGATGGGATAGGTCATCACGCTCTACAGAAGCTGGTAAATTCAAGTTTTTTCCTCCACTTTTATTCTTATTTTGTACCGTTTGCTTTCCTTTGCGCTGAGAAGTAATCGTAACATCCTGACGTTCATTGTCAGATGGACATTCATTTTCAGACACCTCAGCTGATGACGAAGTTCCACTAGTATCTTTATCACCACGTTATAAAACTTTAGATTCACATATAAAAATGCTGTCTGAATCACTAATATCGGAATCACTATTGTTTAAAACTGTTTCAAACAATAACCTAGCTTGATCTGAAGTCATTCTACGAGGACGCATACTGGTGGGCGTTTCCATTGTGAAAAATCAAAACAAACAAATTAACGCTACTTAAAAACATAAAAATTCACAAAATTCCAATGTTGGCAAATGTTTTATCGCACAAGGATGATGTAGCTATGTTCCGGCTGTGTGATTTTTCAGTTTACTGTAACTTAAAATCTGTAAATCTGTAAGAACAGCAACAGAGGCAATAGGAGAAAAATAATGTCTTTTTATGATATCTCGATGTCATCAAAGTGTGGTTGTATCAGGTCTTAGTCAGATATGACTGAGCTACCGTATGACAGTAGACGGTACTGCCTGCTTTCTGTTAGCACTGAATGTTGGACGGCGCTCACCAAACCCATCACCCCACATTGAGCCAACTGCTTCGGGGGGGGGGGGGGGGAGAGTGCCAAGAGCTGGGATCACCGATCATATACGACTTCTTGGGTTTGGTCTGGGGGTGAAGTATCTCTTCTGGCTCGTATAAACACAGTACGAATCATAAATCTCTCATGCACACAACTTAAGAAGTCCAACGCGTCCTTAGAGCACACGATCACTTTATTGTAGCACAGTTATCCCCGTGGTTGTCATACACCGCCGGCTTCCTGCCCTTCAGCGTTCTGTGTAAGACCAACACACCCACTGTCTATCAATACAGAATACATGTTACAGCTAATCTTCAATGGGACCTTTTGTAGCTGCATAATATAGAATTCATAATTCACTGGTAAACGTTAGTAACACTTCTATCTACTCACGCACATTACACTTGTTACCAACCAGTCTTTGTCACGGCGTGTGCCTCCGCCATTCTTGTCAAGATGTTCACAAAACGGGGTCAGCTCTCTTGCTACCGCTGGTCGGCGTTTACTGGCCCATCGTCAGTAGTTGGCTTCAGTGTGTTGCTTATTCAATCACAGCCTTCTTCAACAGGAAAACTCTTTAACTGTCGACTGCAACTTGGATGACTACAAATATCACAAACCGCTTTCAAACTTCTCAAAATCTCTCCGAAACAACCTGTCCTTTTCACGTCTCAGCTCTCTCTATCAAACACACGTTTTCCGGCTTTTCACATGGGCGCAGTCATGTGATCATATTAACTCCGCCCACTCGTGCCCCGGTGTTTGGTTGATTTCTTAACCGTGTGTTTTAGTGACATCGTTTTACACACTTGCTCTGTTTCTCTATCTATCTCATGGCAGGAAGAGTGCCTTACCCTAATGCGACGAATTGCAACCTAAAGACTAAATATCATGCAGGGCAGACGAGACCCTAAGCCTTGGTCGGCGACTGGTCTAGTATCGAAGATCCGATACGTGGACAGATAAACATTTGCCGGCAGCTACTGCATCTTGTCTTGTTCCAGACGTGTTGGTGTTACTCTGGAGTAAACTAGGCAGGCCGAGAGAGGGATCATGCTGCATGGGCAACACATGGTCTCTAAATTCAGCCCAAACTTTGTGTTATGGAGAGTTATAACATCAGTTTACAAACTATCGACTGTCAAGACGACAAGGTATCAGTCGGTCAGCCAGGTTATGTACTTGTGCTCGCCTAGCCACATACTTCTCTTGTTACATTACATTGTTGTTACCATTGACACAATTTGGGATTTTGAGATAAAACAAATACAATCATTCGTGCCATCCCTGGTGTAAGACGGGAGAGGTTTAATGGTTGCCGTCGTGCAAGCTGTCGGTACGAAGGAGGCAGTTTTGAATGTCTGATTGAAATCGAATGATACAATGTTTGGACTTCACGGGGATTAAAGCTCCCGCTGTATTATTTCAGTGTTTGATTTCCTACTTTTGGCAACGCGCTGAAGACTCATATCCTAACCCAGGCCACAAACTGAAGTTTGATATTCTAACCTCTGGCCACACACTGAAGTCTGATATCCTAATACTTGGCCACGCCCTGTAGTTTGATATCTTTAACCCTGGAAACGTCCTGAAGTTTGATATCTTTACTCCTGGCCACGCCCTGAAGTTTGATATTCTAACCCCTGGCAACGCCCTGGATTTGATATCTTTACCCCTGGCCACGAACTGAAATTTGATATCCTGACCCCTGGCCACACACTAAAGTTTGATATCGTAACCCCTGGTCACACACTGAAGTTTAATATCCTAACCCATGGCCACGCCCTAAAGTTTGATATCTTTACCCCTGGCCACACACTAAAGTTTAATATCCTAACCTATGGCCACGCCCTAAAGTTTGATATCTTTACCCCTGGCCACACACTAAAGTTTGATATCCTAACCTATGGCCACGCCCTGAAGTTTGATATCTTTACCCCTGGCCACGCCCTGAAGTTTGATATCTTTACCCCTGGCCACACACTAAAGTTTGATATCCTAACCTATGGCCACACCCTGAAGTTTGATATCTTTACCCCTGGCGACACCCTGAAGTTTGACATATTTATCCCTGGTCACGCCCTGAAGTGTGATTTCTTTACCCCTAGCCACCCCCTTAGGATTGATATCTTTACCCCTAGCTACGCCCTGAAGTTTGATATCTTAACTCCTGGCCACGCCCTGAAGTTTGATATCCTAACCCCTGCCCGCGCCCTGAAGTTTGATATTGGCAAGTGTCTGATCTTGAAATTTGTCCAGGGTAATCAGGGTAATGCAGTGGCTCGTACAATACACTTGACAATTAAGGATCCGCAATACATACAAACCACAGAAGTTTTTTGAGCCCTTAATTAACACATTCAATTTTATTGCAGAACAATAATCACACGTGACTGTCATTCGCCGCCGACTTCCTGCCGTTATCGCGTTCTGCGTATGACTATCACACCCACTGTTTACAAACATTATGCATGGTTAATCTAATCGTCAGTAAAGACCTTGGTTGGTGCATATTGAAGATCCTAATGTTGTATATCTCACACTACTTCTTGCTAACTTACTTAACAAGTCTACTCACGCAAATAACCTATAACCAACAAGCCCTTGTCAAAGCGTGTATCTGTACGCCATTCCGGTCGAGGGTGTTATCAAACAGTGTTGAATGTCACGCTGCCACTTGCCGGTGTTCGCGGCTCCATCATCAAGCATCAACTTCAGAGTGTTGCTTCACTATCACCACATTCCATAAAGGGAATAGTATTTAAGTGTGAAATGCGTCTCATATGATCTTATCGTTGCTTATTCTTCTCAATCAAACCTTCTCTTTCCACGTCTCGGCCAGCACTGTCCCAAAACAATGTCTGCCGTTCTCAGCCTGAGCGCAGTCACGTGACCACGTTAGCTCCGCCCTCTGACGTCACTGGTGTTTCCTCGCTTTTCCCCAATCGTATGTATGGCCGCCACTTGTATATTTTTCTCATTCAACATATTTATTAGATTACTTGTATCAATCTCATGGCATTATGCCCCCCCCCCCCCCCATGGACTATATGGTCGCACATCTCGGTCTTTTATTATCAATAGTCGCACATATCTGTCCGTCAACTGTCATTACCTATGAGCTCAACCCTTTCATGATTCATTTAGACTCGTGACAAGTCACCATCAATAAGCAACATCACACAACAAATAATATATTATACGGACACGGTAAACCGTCTACACCCTAGACGCCGTGAAGTCACAGCCTCCTTTCTAATTCAGTGGACTGAGATCTAGTCTGATCTGGGATCCAATGTCTCTCTAGACATCCCCAGCAGTTCCTCAATCATGTAATGTACATAAGCATCTTACCCATCTCCAAGCCCTCACGCCCTGGGTAAGGCATCTGTGTGTGCTTATGAACTATGGCTTCCACTGTCCTTTCTTGTATCTATGGATCGCTCTTGTCTTGACTTGGACGCTGATGTGCTATGTTTGCCTTATTGGTGACTCGGTGTATGTAGTGTATTTATCTCTTCTCTATTCTACCCAGGTATCTTCTGCTTTGGGGTGCGTTGCCTTGATGTTTCTTTGTCCGGATGCTATCATTGCGCATGGACGATATGGTGATGCTGGTTTTATGTTTGTTATCTATTCAACTTCTTACCTTATCCTTTCCATTTCTGCATTTACTGTTGGGACTCATTTACATTAATGCATCGTCATATTAATACAATGCATACGTTTTTCATAATCCACTATAAATAATAATACTATATTTCATACAACGTATGCATGTTTCATCGTTTGCAATCAATGTTAAAACTAATATATTATATCGAATGTATACATGTTTCATTATTTGCAATCAATGTTAATAATAGATTTTTCCTTCCTATATATACATGTTTCATAATTTGCCGTCAATGTACATTGAACCAATACAGTAATATAACACATATACAACGTGTTCGTTGTTTTATTCATTAATATTTGAAGCATTCTGGTTTAGAATATCTCTGCAGACTTATACTTGATTTGTTTCTCTCAATCTTCCATTTTCCTTTGCTGTCGTGTATATGTTCTGTTGGACTGTGACCATACTTTGCTTTACCACTTGCCTCATTTACGGACATATTGTTATAGTTTTGACCTATGTGTCGCACTGTTGGATTGGTAGTTGTTTTGTATCCAACATACAGTTATACTGTTGTAGATAATTCAAGTTGTAGATCCTCCGGTGTCTCTTGTACTATGTGTAGTGGATCTTCTCATGAGATCATAAGTTCTAGTGGTACTATTCAATTTCAATATCTGTAAATATCTATGTAACTATAAAATAACTGTTACTATGATGATGAATGAAATGATAATAATATCAGGGGAAATATTTTTTTTCTTTTCATCATTTTATTTTTTCATTTCATATTTTTTAAAATTATTTTCTTGTTTATTTGCATTTATATATTTTTTCTTTTTGTTTGTTTGTTTACTTTTTCCCCTCTGTTTTCTTTTGTGTGTGTGTGTGTGCGTTTTTTTTTTTCTATTTTGTTTCCAAAAAATTGTTTTTATGATGATGATAAAGATAGAAATTATAGTCTTCAAATAATGTTTTGAATCTTGTTCCTTTGATGAGTACCTGTGGGATGTAGATCAATCTTGTGTCCATTCAACATTGGCTTTTGGATATTCTGCTGGCCTACGGACTTCTATGGTGCTAATCTTATGTTCAAGACGTCACCGGTGTTTCTTTGCTTTTCTCCTATCGTGTGTAGGGCCGGCACTTGTCCATTTTTCTCATTCGACACATTTATTATATTACTTGTATCCACCTCATGGCAGATATCTTTACGCCTAGCCACGCCCTGAAGTTTGAAATCGTTACCCCTAACCATGCACTAAAGTTTGATATTCAATCCCCTGGCCACGCCCAGAAGTTTGATATTCTAACCCCTGACTACACACCGAAGTTTGATATCCTAACCCCTGGCTAGGCTCTGAAGTTTGATATCCTAACCCCTGGCTAGGCTCTGAAGTTTGATATCCTAACCCCTGGCTAGGCTCTGAAGTTTGATATCCTAACCCCTGGCTAGGCTCTGAAGTTTGATATCCTAACTCCTGGCCACGCTCTGAAGTTTGATATCCTATCCCCTGGCTAGGCTCTGAAGTTTGATATCCTAACTCCTGGCCACGCTCTGAAGTTTGATATCCTAGACCCTGGCCACGTTCTGAAGTTTGATATCCTAACCCCTGGCTAGGCTCTGAAGTTTGATATCCTAACCCCTGGCTAGGCTCTGAAGTTTGATATCCTAACTCCTGGCCACGCTCTGAAGTTTGATATCCTAGACCCTGGCCACGTTCTGAAGTTTGATATCCTAACCCCTGGCTAGGCTCTGAAGTTTGATATCCTAACCCCTGGCTAGGCTCTGAAGTTTGATATCCTAACCCCTGGCTAGGCTCTGAAGTTTGATATCCTGACCCCTGGCTAGGCTCTGAAGTTTGATATCCTAGACCCTGGCCACGTTCTAAAGTTTGATATCCTAACCCCTGGCTAGGCTCTGAACTTTGATATCCTAACTCCTGGCCACGCTCTGAAGTTTGATATCCTAGACCCTGGCCACACCCTGAAGTTTGCATAATTTGCACTTAAATTTGTAGATTTTGTTTCAGTCTGTTAGTAGCTTTATTATCTGCAAACCACAGGAAGTTATTGAGTTGTGTTTTTATCATATCACCATGAGTAGGTATATAAGGGGGATACTAGCCGTAGTCGAGAGGGTAGCATATGCTGGTAGCGGCGGGGAGCCAAAACAACGCCCTCGGGGACCACGACGAACTTCGGGGGCACCCCTTAGCCGTATGCATGGGGGGTACCACACGCACGCACGCACACACGTGCACATACATCCACATGCTCACACACACACACACACACACACACACACACACACACACACACACACGGACATACATACGCACGCACACAATGGGAGCAACCCAAGCCGTGGGTAGCCTCTACCGGCCCCGACAAGGATGAGACAAAGTAAACTTGTGCGCCGTGACCACCCAGTGTGAGAACCGTCTCAAGCTTTATACTTCCGCATTCCACGCATGCCGAAGTCACAAACTTGTGACTTCGGAATGTGGAGGTCTTTTTTACTAGCTTTCAGAAAAGCATCTCTCCCACCAACTCGCCACTTTTGCGTCTCCCCCTTTGCAACACTCCCACCAACTCGCCACTTTTGCATCTCCCCCTATGCAACTCTCCCGCCAACTAAACACACTCTCCCGCGCACACACGCGTTGACAGGAAAAAAGCTCTGGTCATGTTAGAAATGAAAAAATCTCTGAACAGGTAGGAACTATCTCTATGTTCTGTAGTCATATGCATGATTATTATGTTAGATTTCACTACAAAAGTTATTTCTTAGTAACTAGTCAGTCTTTTAGATGTATGTACTGATTTTCAGTCTATATCTGATCTAGGTTATTGCAAGAACCATCATTGTCGTAGGTTACTTGAGTGGTTCTTTCTAAGTTCTGTGTTCAATATCATATTGCTTTAAAGTGTTATTCTTCTGAGAAATAGAACTTTATGTAAGACAGATCTTGTCTAGATATACTTGAGGTGTCGTGGTAGGTGCTGGTTAGTTCTTTGTAAACTAGACTAGTCTCTGTTTGGTGTGTGCATTATTTGTACAGAATATAGTCAACTGACTATTTCCTTAATTCTTACCACAGCAGTGGCTAAGTAGGGACTGCTCTGAGTATTCTTTCTATGTCTCATATTTACGTATACATACAACCTAACTAGTGCATTATGCTATTATGTTAAAGTATCATAATATGTCTAGTTTAATTAGTATATTTTATGGGTATTTCGTGTTTGGTATATTGATTTGTCCTATGCAAACCTACCAATATGAAGTGTTATGCTATTGGCACATTGGCCATCGATTGTGTTGGAAGCAGAGGTGTAATGGTACAGACATTACCCACAAGTGTTATGGGGTATATGGTGCTAAACCTTTTTCATCATATGGTGGAGGGTAATTCACGGAAGTCTGGCACAGATACTGGTCACGGCTTGTAAGCCTGGATGATCAGGCATTATTATAATACCATTACCGACCCTGTGAGCTGCTAAACCAACTTTGGACGGAGCGGCTGTACGACACAGAATTTCTGTATTAGCGACATGGACATGGGGCGGCAGAAATGTAATAATTACAGGCGTGTGAGACAATTGAGACGCCCGTCCTATACTAAAGACAGTAGGGAGAAGGAGGATGGTGAACGCAGTAGAGCTGGAAGAGAAACTTGGCCAGACTGGTCATTGTATATGTATGTGTTAGTATTACTTAGGATTGTGCTGATGTAGAACTAGATATAACACATTCTTGACTTTCTTTCAAGCTCTCACAAGGAGCACCTGTGTTATAGATCTCAAGAACGAGTGACGACTAGGTAGTGTCAGGACTGACAGGAGTAGTCAGAATACCGGCAAGCTGTTTTTTTTTTGTGTCTACTGGAGAGTGGGGATCTGGACCACAGATCCAGATAGATCAAGTATCAAGTTATGTAATGTTTCTCATCAATATCAATATGTATATGATTTCGTCATCCTCATATTGACAACCCTCGGATGTCTATAATTATGATTAGTAAATAAATGTTGTAGTATTGTAACTCATAGTTCTGTCATTATATTTTTTCCCAATTGTGCATACCTGTTGTTGTGTACATTGGTGGGGGTTCACTTAGACACCAAGGAAGGGAGCAGTCAGGGAGAAAAACCTGTACTGAGATAGTTGTCAATACTCTTATATTTAGACTTAAAAATCTATCTTAGCTAACCTTCTCTTTTCCATTCCTTGGCGAATATTCAGCACAGTTCATTTCAATTTTGTAACGAGCCACTTGGAGCTGTACGTTGGATATTTTGGGCTTAATCTGTAGTTCAGCCATATAGATTTTGTCCCTAGTCAGTTTCTGACTATTTGGGGTTGCTCGCCAGTAACTAATACTTTCATCTAGCCGGTGGGGCACCCCGACTTATGACATCTCCCTTGATTACATTCCACATTTTAACGGGCACAACCCTGAGGAGTGTGGAGGGAAGTGAATTATGGCGGTTCTCAGATGATGACAGACCCTCGAGATGGATGTACAACTCCTTATATATGTTACGTTTATGAAACTATGACGCCAACATTGAAGACGTGTCATATCTAGCATCATCTCTAGCGTGTAAGCAGAACCCAAGTATCTCACCTAGCCTTCTCAACTGTATAGGCATCCCCTTTTTTTATACCACCGAGTCTTAGAAGGCCATTTTCAGGGCTAAGAGTAAGAGAGAGCTTCCGTGGCTCAAAGAATTGCTTGTTGAGGGTGCAAGACATAATAATACCCGTCGGGGATAGTAATACGATCGTCACCATGTAAGAAATAATTGTTATTCAGCTCCACGGAAATATTAACCCACGCGGGGTAGAACAACAATTCCATGATAGCCACCTCTAGGTCACCATCGCTATTGTCTATGACTGGGTTGAGGGGGGATAGGTTCCCCATGTTGGATGTTGGTTAATGTGATGTACATATTAGCACGTCTAATATCTGGTGCTTACGAGTTCAACAAGGACGCAAAATACCCGGCGGAGCGGCCATGTCTGATGTGGAGCACACAGCTTAGATAAGCCAGTGGCACGTCGTCGCCCTTTTCATCTTGGACCGAAAGTCTTATAGCGCCTACTGTTCCAGTTTCGAGCTTTTTATAATGAGGCACAGAGAAAATCTCATGTCTCCCTTGATTACATTCTTCTTTTTCAACGGGTACAGCCCGGAGGAGTGTGGAGGGAAACGAATTGTGACGGTTCTCATATGACGACAGCCCCTCGAGATGAATGTACAACTCCTTAAATATGATAAGGTTAGGAAACTTCGACGCGTGGAATATAAACGTTTCATCAGCAAGCATCCTACTTGTATCGCCTGAGTCAAACCCAAGAACCCTGCCTACCCCTCCCCACCTTATGCCAACCCCCGATTTTATACCACCGAGACTTACAAGGCCAGTTGCGGGGTTAAGAGAAAGAGAGAGCTTCAGTGGCTAAAATAATTGCTTGTTGAGAGCACAGACATAAAAATACCCGTCGGGGATAGTAAAAACATCCTTAACATATTTGAACCAATTGTTTTTCAGCTTCTCGGAAATGTTAACCCACGCGGGGTAGAACAACAATTCCACGATAGCCACCTCTAGGTCGCCATCGCGATTGTCTAGGACCGGGTTGAGGGGGATGGGTTCCCCGTGTTGGACGTTGCTAAGTGTGAGATACATATTAGCACAGCTAATAATAATGCACTGCTTACGAGTTCAATAAGGACGCCAAATACCCGGCGGGTGGGGTATACCCGTTTGCGCAAATAAAGGATCTCATGAACGGTGGACATACAGGTCAACCTCCAAGGATTCTTTCAGGCACAATTCCCCAACGTTTTTGAAAAATACCGGTTGCCATACGTGGAGTCAGAGCAGATCGTACAAGCCTGGTACAGCAATCCGATGCAATTCTGGGAACACCAACTCAACCTCGCTGTATGGTGTGCCACGGCGGGGTGTGGGGTGCCCGCGCAGGAGCATCTGTCCGACCCTGACCCACTAACGCGAGCCGTCTTCATATTCCATGTCTACTACCAGATTCGTCAAATCCTGAAAGAAATGCGTGTGGCTCTACCCCAAGACCAGGGTTGGACCGCCTTTGAAAATCCCAACGATGTAAGAGCCTATCAGCGTATATGCGCGGAATTTGGGATTCCCCAGAATGATAACTGGAGACGGCTCGGGAGGAATAACGGGTTGGGGAGTGTATACATTTACTGGACGATTAGTGGTTATCACGTCCTGAATGACGGCCAAGGTGGTGTATATGACCCAAAGCGACTATCATTCACACAAAAGACCACAAACGATGCTACTACACATAGATTACATCTCACAAGATGATCCTCAAGCTGACTCTGCCTGGCGGAGTTTCGTTATTAACAAGTCACAGGGCTTCACTCACCCTGGCGTAAGCGAATAAATGACAGCATTCGAACCTATGTGTGGGCCATCTTAGGGGCCCAGGCCCAGACTAGAACACGAATTATGGGAACTGGAACACCGTTTGATGCCAAGAAGCAATTCTTGGTATTAATAGAAGACGCCGTCTCTGCACCCGTCGATCTCGCGGCAGCCATCAAAAGGTATCAGGATGTGCTACAAAACGCGAGCTCAGAAGTTAATTATGTCTTTGGAACGGGGTTGTATATGACCCCCAGCGACATGCTGCTCCGCATTGGCCAGATAGCTGATATAATAACATGATCGTCATCGCAGAGCCAGGCCTAAAGCGTAGCCTGAATACTGTCATTAATACCCCAGACCCTATGGTAGAGCCGCCTAGCATTGCACAGCCGCCACCAATGGTAGAGCTGCCTAGCAATGCTCAGCCAGCGCAGCTGACCACTAGCATAGATGATAAGGCAGCTGGGCTGCAGCATCAAAGCGAAAAGATAGCACTCATTGCTGGGGGTGTTGCAGTCGGTCTAGTGGCCCTATGGTTAGTTCATTTACTTCGCAATTAGCCGCACTCTGATAGCCAGCAGCAGCAAGCCACCGAGTGCAACCACTAATGCCCAGAGATTTCCAGCCAACCATCCCACACCCTTACTCAAGAAGTTAAGAAAGCCAGGAGATAATGCCGCCTATGATTCCCTGGGAGTGCCGCCTCAGCCTTACCAGCTAGCCTGGCCAGAAGGCTCGCTAGGTCTTTCAGCTTACTAGTCGAATCCATTCCTTAGCCCCAGGGCCAGGTGGCGGGCTAGGCGGTGGGGTAGGGCCAGGTGGCGGGCCAGGTGGGGGAGGGTAGGGGGTGCACCACCACCAATAATGGCTAGGGTGATAGTAGAAATTAAGAGGCCGATCGCCGTGAGAATGCTCGCTATGGTGATGTCTTGCTCACGGAACAGAGTCCGCAGCCTCTCACCCATTGTGGTGTCTTCATTGACCACCCGATGAATGGTTTCACGGATCCGACTGAATTGGGTGCGCAAGTCTTCGTGTAACACAGCGACTTCTATTAAAGGCCTCTTCTTAGCTTCTTCAATATCGGCAATCTTTTGCTCTTGAAAGTCCCTACTCTTCCTCATTGGGTGCTATCTACATTTTCCGCCGCCGTATGGCGATCTCTTTATCTTGCTGGTCGAGAATAACGAGGTAGTTTGTGAGCTTACCTTTAATCGTCGTCACCGCTTTGTCAAGCGCCATGATCCCCCCGGAGTTCTCTCACTGGAGGTAGGCCTTTCTCCCCCTGGTACTGGTCTACGTGTGAGGTTTATACAACCCGCAGCACTTCTGGACTCGACATGGCCCGTTCTAAGATATTGCCAATATTTGAAGCTATTTGTGGGATATCCTGAATATCTGCACCACCTAGAGCAGCTTCTTCCTCAGCCAGATCACTATCAGACTGCTTGAGGATGGTGTCAGCCTTTGGTGATATTTTTCTCCCAAACCCCAATGCCTCTCTGGTACTCGCTCTGAGGCCACTCAAAGCTAATGGCATGCCGTCCAACTTTGTAATCCTTTCGTGCCCAACATAGAGCGCATTCTTGCTACCCAACCTAATTTTTGTATAATCTTTGCCTGTTATAGATGTGATACCCCACAGCTCCTTCACCCTGTTAAAATAGTCATCATTGGCGCTGTTTTCTAGCTCCACTTGTAAGTTGTTGGGCTTCCCCTGCGACGGCTACCCCTGTGATGTCTCTCCCTGTGACGGCTCCCCCTGTGACGGCCACGCGAAATTAACAGTGTGGGGCTTGTCGATATCAAAGTCGTCGATGAAGCTTGTATCTTCCTCGTCCGTTTTAGGCGGCCCCTCTTCACCACCAAAATCAGTCAGCTCAACTCTATCCATATTAGATATTGCTACAAAGCAACAGCAATAAACAACTAGCCATGTCTTCAAGTGCATATGGTCGTAAGTTTAACCCTTACCGCCGTCTCAGGGAGCCGCTCGGTGTGAAAGGATTGCGGCAAACGATAATCGTGACCAACAATCCTTCTACGATCGGTCCGAAGCAGCAGTTACTAGTTCGTTTTCCCAATCTCGGTGCACACGATGTTATCGTGCCTGGGTCAGTGCGGCTGGCATTCAATGTCGACCTCAGCTCCCCTGATGTCAACCGGTTCGTGGTCCAAAACCTGGGTCGAGCACTGGTTCAAAAGCTGACCGTCAGGCTATCGGGCAATGAAGTATTCTCTCTTGTGGACAGTGACGTCTACAACGTCTACCTGGATCTTTGGAAGAGCCGATCGGAGCGGGCATTGATACAAGCACCGGCATGAATGTGACCATGGTGCGTGTTGGCGCAGCGGATGCTGTTGTTCTGCCCCCCGCCAATACGCCAGACGTGGCCATCGCGAAGGCCTTCAAAAACAGGTACTACATACCACTAGACTTTGAGCTGCTTGAAACGCATACGCCCTTCTACCAATCTGCTCTTAGTGATCGGCTGCAGCTTGAGTTGACCTTTAACGACGCTTCCCGCGTGATTCGCGCAACTGGTAAAGATGCCGGCAACTCCACATATTCCCTAGAAAACATCTGTCTCGAGTACGAAGTAGTCACTGAACCCACGTTGGCCCGGCTAATTCGTAGCATGTATGAGAGCCGTATGGTAGTGTTATACGAGCGTGTACTACGGCATAGACGGATCCCTCAGAAAAAGGAGGACTCGATATGGAACATCAATCTGAACACACCCTGTAAGTCTTTGAAAGGCATTCTCCAATTATGGGAAGATCCCGCCAACCAAAAGGATTTTGCACGCCAACCAGAGTTGTTTTACAACCCGCAGAATACCAAAGTTGAAGTCATCGTAGAAGAACAAGCCAATCAGCTATTTGCGCACGGCTTAGCACCACACCAGTTCTGGGACGAAGTCAGGAAATGCTTTGCCGGTGGCCTCAAAAGGCACCCTGAGACAAGCGCAGTCGCCAAAGAGCTAGGATAGTTCGATGTCAGTCTAGGCCAGTACTTGACGACAAATTTCTGCTTGTGGCTGGACTTCCGGACCTCCGACGATGACCATCTTCACGGCAGCGGCCGGCGTGTAGAGAACGGCTCTGAGGGTATCACTCTCCAGATCACGAAAGAGGCTGAACCGGCGGGGCCACTGTACTGCTACGTTTATGTGGTTATGGACGGACAGCTGAACATCGACACCGGGAGATTCGTTAGTGCTGTTTATTAATGGAGTTCCAACTTAAGCCACGCTCGGCCATCATCACGGGCCCCACATCGTGTGGTAAAACAGAATTCATTCTCGACCTTCTGGCAGGCCCGTACAGGGGTGTTTTCGAGCATATTGTCATTGCTTGCCCTTCGGCACGATACAATGAAACATACCGGGCCCGGCCGTGGGTGTGGTCAGATCCCGAGGTCTTCATATTTGACCCCGGTGATCGGCTGCTCAAATGGCTAGAGGCCTTCTATAAAATGTTTCAGGGGACGCCGACATTATACATCATTGATGACTGCAGCGCAGAGGACGCTATCGCGCAGAATCGGTCTATGTTGACTTATCAAGCCTTTAGCGGGCGACATGCCCAGCAAAGACTGTGGGTTCTAACCCATAAGTACAACGCCGTTGCAAAAGGCCTCAGGGCGCAGACACAGTGGGTCGCGTTCTTCCATTCCAAGGATAAGGATAGCTTTGAAGACTGCCTGGAGGAGAACTACATCATCCACTCTCGGGAGGAACGTGATGGGGTGCGAAAGCAACTCGAAACTAATGAGTTCTCAAAGCTGGTACTGAGGAGCAAGTTCCCATTTTCTTATAAAGTGCTCAAAGCTGGTGAGGTTTGTTAGATACTAAGCATATGTTAAGCATCAGCTAAGCATATGTTAAGCATCAGCTAAGCATATGTTAAGCATCAGCTAACCACCACTTAAGCATGTATGAAGCAGTGCTTTGTTACTCCGTAACAGCCTTATTTGTATTACAACTGATATGCACATTTTGTGTGCTTGGATGGGCTGTGCATTCGTATATTAGAGTTAGGCGTTGGGTATTTGCAAACGCTGTGATGGATTGTGACACCATACTCGACCAGCTGTTACGTGAAGAGGCAAAGCCGGCAGAGTCTGCTCCGGAACCTACAACAACACCACAGTCCGGACATGCATCACCACCTGCCACAACGCCACAGTCCGGACATGCGTTGCATCGTGATAGGCTGGCAGCACTTGGGGCTGGGGGACGTGCCGGGCTGTACATAGGAGGTAAGTACTCCAAACTTACAGTGGAGCAGGTTGAGGCCTTGCCTGATCAAGAAATTGAGAAGCTATATGCGAGGCACGAGGCGAGGCTTGGAGCTGCAATAACAAAGACCCTGGGCACGGCTATGCTACAGATGTACGCACAAGTGGCAAGTATGTTCCTCCCTATTGCTGATAATCAAGCTTTGGTGACAGACCTGGAGGCTGACCCGTTTTTAGGGCATGCGCTAAACAC
Source organism: Cepaea nemoralis (assembly GCA_014155875.1). Classification (NCBI taxonomy): domain Eukaryota; kingdom Metazoa; phylum Mollusca; class Gastropoda; order Stylommatophora; family Helicidae; genus Cepaea; species Cepaea nemoralis. The sequence continues at coordinate 41,452 of JACEFZ010023885.1, forward strand.
AGTTACATGTGAACTCTACCATAAGTTCGGTATGTGCTTAGCACCTGCAACTGTCGCGCTTGCAACTTTTAGGCACTGCCATTTTGGACATATCTGCCCTAAGCAAGAACAAGATGGAGGAGGAGACCCCCGAAATTGCTCCACAGGAGACGGAGAAACTAGTGACGAAGGACCCCAGGAAAGTTGCTGCTGGGAAGAGAGGAGCTGCTGCTCGAAAGAGTCGTGAGGCAGAGAGGCTGTCTCTAGCTCTGCAGCAGGCTGTTCGTGAGAAGAAACGAAAGTTAGCCCCCGAGCATGAGCAGGCCCCACCACCGCTGTTTCCAATGGTGCCCGTTGATTACCGCGGCTGGACTCCCTGGATTATCGGAGTGGCTGGCGTTGTCGTTGTCGTCGGAGTAATTAGGCAGAAAATGCGGCGGGCTAAAACACCTGCCCCAACTGCGCCTTCCAAGCGACCGGATACTAACGTATTAAAGAATAGAGATCCATTTTATTTGGAATATTGGCAGGTGTTGATAGAGCTTTTGTTAACGCCGTTTACCACGGCGCTGTGGTGGCCGCGCTTACGGTAGGCACCGAAAAACTGACCAAGATGATTTTCAAAGGGGCAACCTTGCCCAAGCTAGACGCTGATATGTATGACATTGGGATGATGGTTTTAGCCACGTCCATCGCCTTAGCACTCCGAGATTTGCTTATCAAAGAGGGCTTGATCCCCGCTGATATATGGCCTCTGTCGCAATGATGATAGGGGGCGCTGTTGTCAATGCCCTCGCGTTTACGGGGGGCAACTACCTCTTTTCCAAGTTAGGGCATGCAGACACCCATGAAGAAATGAGGCGGCACGATGAGGCTGTCGAGCGGCTTCAGGCGGCCAAGGCTGAGTGGACGAGAAAGAAAGCCGCGCGGCTGGACTGGCTCAACGATGAGCTACAGCGCGAAGGGTTCACTCTTTCCAGGATGTCGACCAGGCCATGCGGGAATACAGCCTGATCTCCGGCAAACGTGTCGAGCCCCTCGAGTCTGAACCTCGCCTTCGGACTTCTACGTGCCATCTGAGCCGCAGAAAGACCGCGAGATCACTTTCATCGTTCTTGGGCTGGCAGCGACGAGTATTGTTGCTTATAAGTTGCTTTAGAGGTTGACCGCTGCTACCCAGTAAGAAATGAAAGGTCTGGAGGACATCTACTACAGCCCTCAGGGCTATTGGAAAAGCGGGACCGCCATTGAGAAGCTCGCTGCTGCAGCTAATGTTTCAGAGGATGTTGCCCTAGACTGGCTCAAGAAGCAAGCTATTTTTCAGATCTATTTACCCGCTCCTCGTTACATTCCACGGCCATCTATTGATGAAGATAGACCGAATGCCGTCCATCAGGCTGACTTGCTCTACCTACCACATGACCGGGTTGGTCGTAAGACATTTAAGTATGCCTTGATGGTTGTGGATGTTGTCTCACGGTTTAAGGAAGCAGAGGCTTTGACAGACAAGAGCAGCGAAGGGGTGGCTTTGGCCCTAGAGCGAATTTACAAACGCGGGCCATTCAAATAGCCACAGCTTCTGCAGATTGACCCGGGGCGTGAGTTTATGGGTGCTGTGAGCCAGCTGGCAGCGAAGCATAAGACACAGATACGGCGTGGAGAAGCTGAGAATCACCGGCAGCAGGCGATCGTCGAGAGGTTCAATCGCACTATGGCAGAGAGACTGTTCGGTGCCCAGTAAGCCCAAAAGTTACTACTGGCAGCTCGAGGGTCCTCTGAACGTTCGGTTGAATGGGTTCAGGCTCTTCCTCAGGTGGTCACGGCGCTTAACGGTGAGGTGACTCGTTTGACGGGTCGGAAGCCGGTTGACGCCATTAAGGACACTTCTGTATCCCATTCGCCGGCAGCTCCTGCTCACCGTACTATCGGCCCCAAGGAGCCTGTGATTCCGTCTGATGTGCTAGTTCGGTAACAGTATGCAAGCTCGCCTGTGGAGCATGAGCTTGAAGGTGGTCGGCGCCGGGCGACTGATCCTTCCTGGTCACTGACTTTGCACGGGATTCATCATATCACCCATCAAGAGGGTCAGCCCACTCTTTACTACCTGCTGGATGGGCCAGCTCGTGGATTTGTGCGCGAGGAACTGCTCGTTGTGCCTCCTGACACACAGCTACCCCCTAGTCGGATTCTAGACCAAAGAGCTTGATGAACATGCGCTCTATTTCACGCTCCGTGGGAATATGTCCATAGGCTCTTGTGGTAACACCATCGGCGCAAATCCATTTTTTCGTGTCCATGTGGTTCAGGGATGTTTTATTCATCTCATAGACCCCTATCTGGTGACCCTTGCTCCGTATGGCGATCTGTGTGTGCTTGTGTTCTCGCCGGCCAAACAGGCTGTCCTTATACAATTTATGCCTGAGGTCCTTTTTCACAACTACTCTGGAGACACCTTTGTCTTTCTTGATGTTTGTGGCTTCTAGGATTGAGTACATCTTTGGTCTAAGGCCTATGAACTCTGCTATGGGCCGGCTGCAGCTTTCGTCTTTGAATTTGCCGAACATCGAATAGTTGGGGTGGTCTCGTGGGTAGTCCGAGAAGTCGTACCAGTCAGGGTGGGCTTTCATGTCGGCGTACACATCGTCAGTCTCCACCTGGAACAGTAGAGAGTCGGTGTCTGTATAACAAACCTCGAGTCTATCACCGTATTGTGGTTTGAGCTTGTTGTACCAGAAACTATACATGAGGTGCTTGGACAGGTCTAGGATGGCCTGCCCGCAATAGACTGGTTTGTTCAGCAGGACTCTGGTCTTGATGCTGTGCACAGCAATCAGTCCACCACAGAAGAGGGTGCGTGATTCGAAGTTGGGGCTGGCTATCAATCGTCTGAGTCGGTCGGTCTCTGAGGCCCGGACAAGGTCGACTCTGATACGTTTGCGGACGTTCTCGATGCTCTTCCCGAAGACTGCGTTGTTCATCAGTTTTAAGAAGTCCTTCTCGAATTCCGACTTGGCGATAGGGCTGTGTTCATTTCTATGTATGGCTTCATCCACGGAGATTGATTGAACTTGATGGCTCTGTGTATCTTGGTGACCTGTAGGCCTAGGGTGTAATAGAGCTTGAGGTTGCGGTAGTGAACGATGTACCGCTCCTTGTTGCTGAGGTTGGGGACTAGCTTTATTTGCTCCGTGAACTTACCCCCCAGTTCGTTCAGGAGCTTATGCTGATAGTCACTCAACCACCACTTTGGGGTGGACATCGTTTCTGACGCTAGTGGATAATCGCTGTGGCTTCAAGCAGGTGCTCCGGGTATTTCATATCTACCTCAACGAGCCAGCCCTCAGGCGCATCATCGGGTGTGCTCAGTACCACCTGGTGGGGAGGTATTGCATCATCGCCCAACCGTACAGATTAATCGCATCGAGATACATGATCCATGTTTTTGGTGCTTCGGGGGCGTAGTCTGGGAACATGGGATTATTGGCCTTCGCATCTCACTTCGAGACCATGGCCACACCCCCTCGGAGGCCATTCTCAACGAAGAGGTGCATGTCCTGGTCGGTCAAGAGCTCAAGTTGGACCCTCGTCTTTTTTTTAGGAGTGCGTCCCATGCTAGGCTTGGCAGACTGATGTAGTAGGCTGGGTCAAGTCTATACACACTCATACAGGTGTCTCGGAACGCCTCGAAGACATCGGCCAGTAAGAGGACGTCTGTTTTCAGGTATAGATCGTGGTAGTCTCCGAGTGTTTTGCGGCCGAGCTCCTGCCACACTTTCTGGGCGTGGGCGTAGTCGGCATCACTGATTCCTTCTCTGGTGAGCTTGCTGTAGAAGGCCTCTTTGGGTGGTAGGCAGTCTTCGTTGAACCGCTCGGTGCTGTCCATGTATTCGTAGGGATATACACCCTTGCAGAGCAGGAGATGTGAGCCGCCATGACTTAACGTGGCCCTGAACTTGCCCTCCAACACAGTCCAGAGGGTGTGTTTCTCTACATTGGCCTTGCATATCCCACATCTGCCAATTGATATAACATCACCATCACGTTCAAGATGCTCTAGGGCAGCTGGCTTGCCGCAACATAATGATGTCAGCTCGCTTAGATTCCCAACCAGGGTGTCTAGAGAACTGTTCAGGAACTGGAGACTATCAATAAACCGTAGCGGCCCGATTGTGAAGGAGGCGTAGTTCTCCATGTTGTTTGGTATGCAGGTGATCTTTGCATCGTTCACCTGCTCCGTCAACCACTTGCCATTCTTCTTCTTGTATACGGTTCTCTTCCAATCCACCCTGCCCGCCGCCTGCATGATGAGGTGAGAGTCGTACCCTCTTAGATTGTGGAAGACTACTGGCACCTTCAGCTTGTCTTTGGAGATGCGCCATGATAGATTGCAGGTGTTGTGGGCTGCCCCTAGGTATTTACCGGTAATGTGGCAGTGGTCTCTCACCTTGTCCTCTCCCAGCGACTCTTCACAGATGTGGCAGGTGGTGGTTGTGGCGAAGTCTTCGAGGTCTTTCTCAGTCATCTTCATTGGGGCTGGTCGTTGTAGGCGCTGGCGGATGGTGGCCACCTCTCGCCCCAGGTACTGGAGAAAGTTGCCGGCGGCGTCCTCCCCCGATATATGACTGGGCTTGTGGTGAGACCGTCAGAGCGCACGATGGTGTAGCCGAAGCCGCATGAGGGTTGCTCGGCTAGCAGTCGTGTGTTGCTCTGGCTTGGGTCCATCGCTGCGCCCTGTACAGGGACGTTCAACGTCTCGAAGTCTGCGTATATGACATATGGCACCCGCATCTGCCTCTGGTAGGCTTTGAATTTCATGGCGTTTTTTCCTTCCTCTGACATAACACTCACTTGGCATTCGGTGTTGATGCCTTTACAGAGTGGCTTATGTTGGTTCAAGAGGTTCAGGGTGGAGTATATGTGGAGGCATCTGAGACATGGGGTACTTCTTCTCATTATGTTTGCTGTTTTTGTTTAGCAGGCGCGAGAAGTTCTTAATCCAGATATAGTGTCTGTTTTCATCCTTACTCAGGAGTAGGAGGTTGATTTGATGTGGGCGTTGCTCTTGGTTGGATATGTGTAATGCTGTGAGTCTGCTGTCCCATCCAAAGACGTTGATGGTGATGGTGGGGTTTTAGTTCTCGAATTTGCTGATGCTGGTGAGCTGTACTGGGAACGCGATTCCTTCGAAGTTTAGTTCACCAAGGTGGCTTCTGTAATGGTACAGTTCGTCTACATGGTTGGGCGCTGGGTAGAAGGCTGAGAGAATGGCCCACTCGAAACAGCGATTGTCGCGGTTCTTTAGATTCACAACACATTTCTTTTTCGCGATCGCCTTGGGGGTCTCGAATTAACTAATGCCGCTGAAGGGTTGGTATTGTGAGAGGCGGAAGTCTAGCTGTAGGCACTTTTCGAACTTCCAGCCCGAGCCTGATTTCTCAACCTCTTCAACGTCGTGGAGTATCTTGTCCTTGGCTAGTTCCAGCCCCTATCAATATCACCGGCGTGCAAAACCTCAAAGTTGTGGCTGCCATGATATGTGTCTGCGTGTACAATCTCGTCATCTTTGTTTCTACTTGAATACCTAGCATGTAGACATATATACATTTTGATGCCGCCATACCTCTCCAATGCTTTCTCTACGAGTGCTTTGGTGGACGGGAACATACGATCAAGGAATCCACTAGCGTCTGGTTGTATGTGCCACTCTGGTACCGTCGCCCGGTAATCCACCAAACCCCATGCATCCTCACGCACGACTCTATATTCCAATGGCTTGTTGTATGGCAGGTAGCCTGTGTCAAGAGGCCCTGGCACGCCAGACTCGTCGGCTGGCTCGGCGGCTGGCTCGGCAATTTGGGTGCGTGGCTTTGGGATGGGGCGCCCGGCGGCTGGCTCGGCGGCCGGCTCGCGGCGCAGGATGGATGTGCGTACCTTTGCGAAGGGGCGCTCGGCGGCTGGCTCGGTGGCCGGCTCGCGGCGCAGGAATATTGTGCGTGGCTTGGGGATTGGGCGCTCGGCGGATGGCTAGGTAGCTGGCTCGCGGCGCAGGATAGGGCGCTCGATGACTGGCTCGCGGCGCGTTGGCGCAGCGGCTAGCCCTCGTGGGGGCCTGCGTGCGAGCTGTAGGGTTGCTGTGGTCTCGGCTTCAAGCCGTTCCCACTCCCGAGTGCGTTGGGTCTCGTCTTGAACCTGCCCTTGCAGCGCTGGGTACCGCTCGGCTGCTCGCTTGAGCAGTTCTGAACGAACAAAATAGCGCGCATGGGTGAGTTCTCTGATGAGGGTGACTTTGTTCCGCCGGCTGTATGGCATCCCATAGTCACGTGCTTGCTGTTGTAGTTGTCTGAGTGTAGGCATGGCTAAATATAAAACTTCGCCCGTCTAGCAGGTGAGTGTATATGTACAACATATAGTTCAATGTCTCTAATTGAAATTCAAAAATACTGTGATCTTGGACAAACGCCGAAACTCTGCTTTAAAGCTCTTCACCTTTTCATGGTACCACGTTCGGTGGTTGGCGGCGCTATAACCACATTCCCTACATAGTGTTAGATAGTTCGTGACTCCCCTCCCACAGCCTTGGCAGGGCTTGGTGCATGTTCCTTTCCGCACCTGAACTGCGTGTACCTTCCAGTACTCCCTCATACAGCTACGATCACAGAGTTCTGTGGAATATAGCCGAAGCCACTTACACTTGTTCTTCGCGGTACGCATTACAGTATACCCAAAGATTATATATTCTAAATCGGCGGCGCGCCACCCCACTCTCTCAAGCTATACATGTATGTGCATGTGTGCGTGCGTGTGTATGTGTGCGTGCGTGTGCATGCGTGCATGTGGATGTATGTGCACGTGTATGTGTGCGTGCGTATGTATGTGCGTGTGTGTGTGTGCATGTGGATGTATGTGCACGTGTGTGCGTGCGTGCGTGTGGTAACCCCCATGTATACGGCTAAGGGGTGCCCCCGAAGTTCGTCGTGGATCCTGGGGGTGTTGTTTTGGCTCCCCGCCGCTACCAGCACATGCTACCCTCTCGACTACGGCTAGTATCCCCCTTATATACCTACTCCATGTGTTGAGTCTGTGAGTTGAGTGGCTTAAGTGTGGGACATATCACAGTTTGTTTAGTTTGTCAGCGACTTAAGTATGGGACATATCACCGCTTGTTTAGTCTGATAGTGACTTAAGTGTGGGACATATCATAGTTTGTTCAGTTTGTCAGTGACTTTAGAGTGGTTCATGTCACCGTTTGTTTGGACTGTCAGTGACTTGAATTTTGGGTATTCCAAGACTTTATATTCCTTTATTTCTATTAGAGAATTAAACAAGCTGTGGGCAAACTGAATCACCGAGACCTTTACGACATATTGCATGAACTAAGTATAGCCGGGAGAGACCTCGCCGGTTAAAAAACATAAAATATTCGTATGTGTATTACTTATCCTGAGGATTTGTCTAGTCTTTTCCGATTTCATGCGACATTTCGAAAAGGTCTTGATTTTTCATTTTGTCAACAGCTTTTACATTTTTAAGTGCCATGTTAAGCTACATTTACACATTCTTCTTGTAACAGACTTTCTATACCTACAGATTTCCCAACTCCGAGGATTGTGTGTCCAGTAGCCGAATTCGGACTACAGAGTCTGAGATTTACATGTACAACAGATATCCATAAATCGTTATCGATCACCGGCGTTAGATTTATGAAAACATCAGCAGTCGTAGCTTCGTGCGATGCTGACAGATGTTGGTCAGATAAGGGTTTCGGGAAAGTTGTTGATGTAACTGAACCACAAAACACAGGCAACTCTGTCTCCTGGGATCTCAAGCTGAGAAATGTTAGAATAAGCAATGTAATTGATTGGACATGTTCTGTGGAGTTCAACAACAGTGGTTCCTGGGTAGAAAGCCAGCCATGCCGTTTGAATATTTACAGTGAGTTGCATGTAGTGTCAAGTTATCTTCTTCTTCTCTGTCATATTGTTCTCTGTGTTATACATGTCATTTTGTGAATGTATGTGCTCTATTTCTGTCATCTTTACTGTTAGTTGCATGTTCTGTACATGACGTTCCAATAAACGACAGAATGTATTGGCTAATTGTGATTTTCTAGCCAACTCGACGTTCAGTAGTTTCCCATTACCTTCTGAAAGGCCGTTGCCCATGCTATTGCTTTATGAAAGGCCGTTGCTGTTGTCAATGCTTTATGAAAGGCCGTTGCTGCTGTCAATGCTTTATGAAACGCCGTTGCTGATGCCATTGCTTTATGAAAGGCCGTTACATATGTCGTTGGGAAAGCAACTAAAGCGATGTGATCCCAAATCGTCTGACTTCAAGCTCAATATGTCGGGATTGTGAGAGTGCGTTCCCTACGGCTAAGACACAGGCGTCGACTTCTTGGCTGGGCCTTTGCCATTTCTCACTCTCTGTCATCTCACATCTGTGCGTATGTTGTGGTTTTGTTCATACTTCTTGGATGGGCTATTGACATTTCTCTGTCTTCTAACATCTGTTTGTATGTTGTGTTGTCCAACCTCTTGGCTGGGCCGTTGACATTTTGCTGTTTTCTAACGTCTGTGTCTATGTTGTGTTGTCGTTCACACTTCTTGGCAGGGCCGTTGACATTTCTCTGTCTTCTCTGTGTGTATATTGTGTTGTCGTCCTTATATTTTGTGTTTTGAATTGTTTCGTACAGATGTCAGTTCTTGACTCAGTTCTCTTCCCTCTAACGTCTGTGGGTATGGTCTCCTGTAACTCCCTTCTGTGAATTGTTTCCATTAGGTCTCATTTCTTGACGAATGTATCTTTTTGTGTGAGCTATTGTAAGTCAGAGGCCTCTTCCTTGCTCTTGTGCATCTTGTGATGATTGATTGTCTGAACTGAAACAATTAACTTCTAGTTATTTATGCGTCATCTTTTTTCAAATATACTATATCATTATATCTCTAACTTTCTATCCATCTCTCTACTCACCCATCTATCCACCTATCTATCTATCTATATCTATCTATCTATCTATCTATCTATCTATCTATCTATCTATCTATCTATCTATCTATCTATCTATCTATCTATCTATCTATCTATCTATCAATCTATCTACCTACCTACCTACCTACCTGCCTGCCTGCCTGCCTGCCTGCCTGCCTGCCTGCCTGCCCGTCTGTCTGTCTGTCCACCCACACACCATCCGCCTGTCAGCCGGTCAGTAAAATAAACAAACACTCATTTCCTTTGTTGGACCAAAACATTGTAAAATGAATTTAATGAACACAGACCAGAAATCTCGTACACACAGTCAGGCTGTTGTTATATTACATTATTTTCAGTCGCACCCGTAGACATTCAGTGTAGCGACCAGTTTGTCCAGGCGACGGTCAGGACAACGTGCACAGTCGCACAAGCCTACCCTAAAGTAGGCTGCTCATGGACTGTCAAGTATTTAAAACGACCGGTAATTATTTGATTTTTATGTCCAGATGTCTACCCCATTCCCAGCGAAACGAAAATCAGTATTGTGTGTGTGTGTGTGTGTGTGTGTGTGTGTGTGTGTGTGTGTGTGTGTGAGAGAGAGAGAGAGAGAGAGAGAGAGAGAGAGAGAGAGAGAAGGAGAGAGAGAGAGAGAGAGAGGGAGAGAGAGAGAGTATTTGTTAGTGTGCGTCTCGTTTGATTGTATCTATCAGTATCTTTCACCTCAACTTCTATAATCTGCATATATTTTTATTCCAAGTTTTATAGAACTTTCTACACGTCTTCACCTGCCATTGAACACCTGTTTGTCAGATTTTTTGGGATAATAAATTAAGAATATAAAGCCAGGTGTAACATTATGTGTCTCAGTTGTATGTCATTATTATAAATCTACTTAGAAAAACATAGTTTGTCTTAAGTATATGTCATTATTTTAAATCTATACAACAACATAGTTTGTCTCAAATGTATGGCATAAATCTACATGGAATAACAGAGATAATGTCATTAGTACAATCGAGTTGTTACTTTTACTGCATGTGATTACTGAGATCTAGTTATCACTTGTAAGTATTGATATATTGTTGTACGGTTTGTATCTGCAGCAAAGAACCTCAATGGCTTGGAATGCTGAAGAAGAAGAAGAAGTTATATTGTTTTCACTAGTAAGTATTGTGATCTTGTTAATCACTTGTAAGTACTGTCATATACAGTTGTACCTCGGGTTACGAACTCCTCAGGTCACGAACAATTCGGGTTACGAACAACAACATCGAAAATTTTTTTGCCTCGGGTAACGAACAGTGCTTCACCTCGGGTTACAAAAGAAAGCGGCGAGTGAGAGAGAGAGAGAGAGAGAGAGAGAGAGAGAGAGAGAGAGAGAGAGAGAGAGAGAGAGAGAGAGAGAGAGGTTTAACGTTGGAGACAAACGATCCCGTACAGTACAAACGAAGACCACGCAGTACTATCTTCGCTTAGAGTTGGCTTAGAAACTGTACATAAAGGAGCTCTTCTCAAGGTGTTTTAAGGTTTCTAATGACACCGAGTTGACTCTGAGAGATTACTGGGAAGACCACTTCAATATCCTCCACTGCATCAACCTCATTGACAAGGTCTGGAATGATCTGATGTCCCCGCCCTACCTTGATGTCTGCCTGGGAGTAAGTTTGGCCATCGTGTGTACCAGAGAGAGAGAGAGAACAGTTTGAAGGATTAGAGGCAGACGCAGCAACTGTAGTGGATGAGATTGTGACCTTGGGCAAAAATATGGGCCTGGAAGTCGATAGCAACGACTTTAAGGGGTTAATTAAGGACCACAGTGGAGAGCTCACTACAGATGAGCTTGTGAAGCTTCAGAATGAACAGCTAAAGACATTAAAGGAGGGGCAGTCGTCCGATGATGAGGAGCATTGACCATTGCAACTGCCAGGATTAAAGAAATTTGCAAGAAATGGGCAGACGTCGTAGACTTTACTGTGAACCATCATCCAAACAAACTTGTTGCTAACAGGGCAGTAAACCTGATGAATGATATCGCGATGTCCCATTTCAGAAAGATTCTCCAGCAAGGGAAGCGACAAATTTCCCTTGATAGTTTCTTGGTGCAGAAAGATTCTCAGTTGGCTGACAAGAAATAGCGACAAGAAACTCCTGAAACTTGTGATTCAGAATAGTAAAGAAAGTGACAAATTTTCCATGATCGTTTTCTTGGTAAGAAAGATAGACTAATTTTACTTTTTTTTAATTTTTTTTTTTTTACATTTAATTAATTTATTTGGTTTTTTCCTCTCTTTATTTAATACGTGAAGTACACGTATTCTTTTCGTTTTGTTAATTAAAAACAAAAGAAAGATTCTTTCATCTTGAAACGGATTGTCTCTATTCATTGATTTCAATGTTTCGTGATACGAACGTCTGAACGTTTCGGTTTACGAACCGAGTTCTGGAACGAATTAAGTTCGTAACCCGAGGTCCCACGGTAGTTGTCACTTGTATGTATTGCGATCTAATTGTCACTTGTATGTAATGTGATCTAGATGTCACATGTAAGTAAAGTGATATAATTGTCATTTTTATGTAATGTAATCTAAGTGTTACTTGTAAGTACTGTAATCTATTTATCACTTGCTTGTAAGTACTGTGATTCAGTTATCACGTATAAATACTGTGATATATGTATCACTTGTAAGTACTTGTAAGATATTGTTATGACGTGTAACTACTGTGATCTAGTTATCGTGGGTACCATGTGAATGTACCATGCGTAATATGCATTGTTTATGCTTACAAAATCCATTTGACAATGTTTTTTCTCCCTATGTAAATGTAACATACACATTTGATGAATGAAAGATGAGTGATCGAAAGGGCCGAATGTAAGACGGGCCTGCGTGCCCTATTTGTCACCCTTTTAAAATAAAGTTCGTTCGTTCGATCGTGTACCTGATTGTCTGAACTTCTTCTGGCGGAGTATTGTAAAGTTTTACAATAATAGTTGCCCGCTAAAGGAAGAGTTTAGATTTTCTTGTTGGCGCTCGCTTGCTTTGAACTCAAGTGTAGTCCACACGCACTACTTCTAGTAGTATAAATAAATAAATGTTTTGCGTATCCTTTTACAGGACATCGCTGTCAACACCAGCATCTTTCAGCTGTCTGTTGATCTCTTGGTAAGATTACGCTCAGTAGTTTGCCATTGCTTTCTGAGCGGCCGGCTCAGTATCCCGCAAGTCACGAGCGGGGGTCGAACCGCCTCAGCTCTCGCTCCGCTGCGAGACTCTGCGTGATAAACGGGATTACAGAGAGAAAGTGTTGTAACCCCACAGCCAGAGAGACCGGCACTTCTAGTAGTGCTGGACTGAATTTTGCGTGTGGATTAGCTTTCCCTAATAACAATGTCCCTCGCCATCAGGCGAACCCACTCCGACTTCAGAGGTACTTGTAATTTACATCCCCAAGTCAAGGACGACAGGCTAAAATTTTAGTCCAACTGTCCGGTGTACGGATTGGACTCCTTACCTCGGCATCAACACACCGGATGTTTAAGAACACGCGTTCTTATCCATTCGGCCATTATGTCATACGTTAGATCGTTTGCCTTGCAAAGTCTCTTTCTCCTTCTCTCCCCTTCCTATCTTCCTGCATTCATTGTTATCTTACTCTTCCCCCCCCCCCCCCCACTTCCTCTTCTTCTTCACCATCTTCGTTGTAATCTCTTCTTCCTCTTCAGCTTCACTTCATTTTTCTACACCGCCAAAATAAGATTTCCTCCTCATATTTTCTTCCATTGCCTTCTCTTATTGTTTTGTGTGATCGTGAACACAGGATGAAATACCTCTACCTACAGTCTTGATACAAAGTGTGACTGAATGATTTAGTGAATTAGTTATTGATTGAAATAATACAAAACCAACACCATTCATTACTGTGTGTGTTTCTGAAGATCACTGTTTACGGCCAGACGATTTCTAATGATGAAGTCTCTGGTGAGGAGTATTATAGAGTAACATGTAATGCCTCGTTTGATATCACGTATGCTGGGAGATATGACATCATCGTTGCCATGGTTCCTACAAATCCAAACATCGGAAGGTTGGTAGAAAGATGGGCCAGTATGTCTGTAGGTGAGTAATATTCATCAACACCGCCACCACCATCATCATCATCATCATCATCATCATCATCATCATCATCATCATCATCATTCATCATTATCACCAGAATAATCACCATCACCATCATCATCATCATCATCATCATCATCATCATCATCATCATCATCATCATCATCATCATCATCATCATTATCATCATCATTATCGGCATCATAATCATCATCATTATGATCACCAAAATCATCATCATCATCATCATCATCATCATCATCATCATCATCACCATAATCATCATCATCATCATCATCATCATCATCATCACCACCACCATCATTATCATCATCATCATCATTATCATCATCATCTTTATCATCACATCATTATTATTATTATCATCATCATCATCATCATCATCATCATCATCATCATCATCATCATCATTATCATCACCATCATTATCATCATTATCATTATCATCATTATCATCATTATCATCACATCATTATTATCATTATAATCATTATCATCAGCATTATTATCATCACCATCATTATTATCATTATCAGCATTATTATCATCATGATTATCATCACCATCATCATTATCATCACCATCATCATTATCATCACCATCATTATTATCATCCTCATCATTATCATCATCATCATCATTATCATCACCATCATTATCATCATCAACATCATTATCATCTAGCAGAGGACTGGCGAGAACAAGGGCAGACCCCTCTTTGAACGCTATCTAGAGCAGAGCAACCAGACAGACATGAGAGGCCGGAATCTGGCCAAGGAGGTCACCTCAGACAGGTGCAAGGCCCCGAACATTTCGGATGAAGACACAGTGACAGTGAAAGAAATCAAGGCTGTGCTTCGACGACCAAAAACAGAGCTCCAAGGCCAGATGGCATAAGATATGACGACATCAATAGGTGTACCGACAATGAGCTAGAGAAACTAGCAGACATGTACAACAACAGTATAGGGAGTGCTAGCATCAAGGAGGAGTAGTTACACAGCTATCTGATTCCCTTGCCGAAGTCTTACAAAAACAACACAAAAATTCAGGGATATCGAGTATTAACCATGCAGAACACAATAGGCAAGCTGCTGGAGAAGTTAATTGCCAGAAAAATATCAACCAGCTAGAGAAGTAAGGTGTTTTCCCAACTACCCTGGGAGGGTACCGTCCCAAAAGAGAAACCTGGACCAATGCAGCAGTTTTTGCCCATAATGTTTATCAAGGCGTCCACTCAGGCATTGAAACCTTTGCTGCAGCGATTGATCTTGAGGACGCGTAGAACAGAGTGCCATTGGATTTTATAATTCTTCGTCTTCTTGAACTCAAGATAAGTCCATTTCTACTTAATTGGATAGCTTCAGCCCTCTTCCAACGGAAGATGTGGCAGTTGGACTTCGAAACCAACAACAATATATCCTGGCCTACCACAAGGATCACCATTAGCTCCGATGCTGTTCAACGCCTTCACTGTGAGAATCACCAGCGAGCAGATCACTGGACCGGGAAGGGCATAGTCGTATGCCGACGATGTTTTAGTGTATCGTTAGGGTAAGGATAGAGATCAGGTTGCTGTGGAATTGCAAACCGAACTCAATCGCATAAGTACTTGGTGTGTTGAAGCTGGGGCAATGGTCAACTCAACAAAGTCAACTGTGACATGGTTCTCTTTGAATAATCATATAGTCACTCTCCAACACCATCTGTTAACCTGTGTTCAGAAACTGTGGAAAGAACGCAGGCAATGAACTACCTGGGGATACGTTTTGATCGAAGCCTTGCTTATAATGAGCACATAGACCAGTGATAACAAAGGCCAAGCGGGGTTTGGCTGCGATGCGGGTGATGGCGGCAGCAATCTGTGAGCAGCGCAATCTATGCCTCCTATATGAAGGGCTGGGCATGTCTGTTTTTGAGTATGCGATGGCGATCCTGACTCTCAGCAGTAAGCAGATAGAAAGGATGGAAAGGATACAAAACGAAGCCATGCACATTATTCTTGGATGTACAAGAGATACAGCATGCAGGGCAATACCCTACCTTCTTGATTTTCCAACCATTGAAGATCGACTACAAATGTGCAGAGCACGTGCCTACCTGAGAGTTAACGCAAACACACAACATCCACTGCATAGTGAAATTAGGAAGGTGAAGGGCAGCAGGTTAAAAAGAGGAAGGTCGTGATGTGTCAAGCGGAAGACATTCTTTAACAGGTGTGTTCACTGGAGGACTTAGAGCCTGGCGAGGAGTGGGTACAAGTGCCAACAGGTTTCTGTACGTCCTTTTCAGTTTGCATCCAACTAGACAGAAAATGCAGACAAGAAGCACCGGCTGCCGTGGATACGGAAGTAATAGCGTTGCTTTTCGAGAATTCGTTAGACGTGATGCTGACATTTACACAGATGGGTCGGTCGTCCGACATGTGAGAAGCTCATGGGCCTTTACGCGGGCCTGAGGGAGAATTGTGAAGGAGGACTCTGGTGCTTTTGTTGTGACCACAAGTAGCCTGACTATGGAAGTCATGGCAGTAAGTAAAGCAATAACATGGCTCGAGACATAGACATTCAATAGGGCATGTGTCCTTAGCGACGCAATGAGCATGCTCAAGAAGATAGATACAGGGTGGATCCGAAGAGAATGGTTGCTGTCTCTGGAGCGGTCTCAGCTGACAAAGATTAGTTTCATCTTCGTGCCAGGGCATGCGGGAGTACAAGGAAATGAGCGGGCTCACAGGCTCGCAGGTAAGGCTACTGTGGAAGGCGAACGCGCCATGGACCAGGCTGACATTCTGAATGCTCTACGTGAAGTAAGACTTTTGCGAGAACCAAGTGATGACTGTGAATCTACAACCATGGCCAGACTGCGAGAACAGTAAATTAAAAGAGGGGTGGCCAAACAAGAACACTACGCAGGAAGCCAAAGAAGATTGATAAACCAACACAGAACTGGCGTCGTTAGCCGCTACACGCTGCGGGATTTGCTGAGGAGGGGATCCGAGCACTTATGGACTGAATGGTTCGATGTGTAATGAGGATGATTTGTCATTATCAACATTATCAGGGTTCAGCGGTGCCTGTGCAGAACGTCGCTCTCATCCCGGTCCGTTAAAAGGTGTCACGATTTCTCGTCATCTCCCTCTCCCCATACAGTCAATGCCCCAGACGTCTGCACTGGCCTGTGTCCAACTTCGTACTGGTCGAATCCGCTCTTTCTCCAAGAACCATAGCTTCCAGCACTGTTCTCTCCAAGAACCATAGCTTCCAGCACTGTTCTCTCCAAGAACCATAGCTTCCAGCACTGTTCTCTCCAAGAACCATAGCTTCCAGCACTGCTCTCTCCAAGAACCATAGCTTCCAGCACTGTTCTCTCCAAGAACCATAGCTTCCAGCAATGCTCTCTCCAAGAACCATAGCTTCCAGCACTGTTCTCTCCAAGAACCATAGCGTCCAGCACTGTTCTCTCCAAGAAGAGATCTGGCTCAAACACAATACCATGTCTGGGAAACTGAAATACTTTGGTCATATAAAACAGTGACTTGGAGAGAAGGGTGATGGTAGGTATAGCTCCTTGTAGAAGAGGCGGGGATGGACCAGCACGACATGAACACAAGACATTGCAGACAGCTCGGGCATGAAGGTGGGGGAGGTGGGAGACATGGCCGGAGATTATGAAACTGTACCATACTACGTGATGAGATTGAGAAACTGTACCATACCACGTTACGAGAGCACTGGACCCGCTACATGATGTCGACACTGGGGTTAATTATTGAGCCAGGGTATACAACCCTGTTTGTACTTCTTTTAGTGCCACAGTGTATTCTGATATTTCATTGGCTACTCCGAATGCCACTTGCTATTCTTGATGCACTGTTTTGAATACCGAAAGCAAATATCTTAAGATTTCCATGTCTTCTGTGATGATCTAAATCTGCTAAAGTTGCTACCATTAAAGCATGAATTCTTCAAAGGAGCTAACCACGCTTCTGTCTGCATTTCTTTTGAATAATTTTATATCAAGGGTACGATTACTGAAAGCCTTGTTTTGCCTAAACCCTGTATACATTTATATCTTAGATATTTTAACTTCCTATGTATCACCATTATCATGTGCCATTGTCAACGTCTTTCATGCAAACAGGTATTAAAATACTTCATACGCACTCACGAAAACATCAGTCGTGCGCATGGTATAAAAGTCTTTATTCAGGAGAACCTGATCATTATCAAAATGTTTACACAAGGCGGTGCAATCATAATAAACAAAATGCCGCCTTACATAACACTTATAGCACTCAGCCAATTACACAAGCCCTACACACAATAACTCGCTATCTTCAACTAGCACTCCCGCAAAAGTAATACACTCGCACAGAAACACAAAAAACGTCCTTCCTCTAAACAGTCTGAGTCCCGTCTGACGTTTTCAAACTGGTCAGTTCGTCTCGTGGTACTGGAACACTTGTCCCTCGTGACAACTCGGGCTGTCTCAACTGCCACGTAGTGCGTTAGTCCGCCCGTGTTGTGTTGGGTGTAGTGCTGTCTGGTCACTTAGGGCAGAGTCCTGTAGACTTGTGTTCCCTGTTATAACCCGGTCTTGTCCTGTCGGTGTCCTGTCTTATGACAACTGTGTCCCCACGGATGTCCTATCTTTAATCTCTCTACCGTCCCGCAGATGTCCTGTCTTATAACCTCTCTGCGCCCTTACCCATGTCCTGTCTGTCGTATCGTTATCTCTGGAGTCCTTGACTCTATTCTGTCCCTTGTCCTCTCTATGTCCTGGCTCTATTCTGTCCCTTGTCCTGTCTATGTCCTGTCACTATTCCCCCAATACCCTGAAAGCCATGCCGATAGGGGTGGGCGGTCATGTTTCATCATATCAAACGACCATCAGATCAGCTCTATGTTTTTGTCTCGACTATGCCATATACGCAAGTTTTCCAAATTGTACTTCCCTGCTTTCTTATTATTCTTTCTCTTCACTCTTGTCAGTTTTCACCAATTTCCTGTGGACAGACATAATCACCATGGCCACACGGCATGGACTATAAGAAGATTGGCAGTACACGAGACAGAGGATGTGGACAGACATGATCACCAACGCCACACAGCATGGACTATAAAAATATTGGCAGTACACGAGACAGAAGGCTGTGGACAGACATGATCACCAACGCCACACGGCATGGACTATAAGAATATTGGCAGTACACGAGACAGAAGGCCGTGGACAGACATGATCACCAACGCCACACGGCATGGACTATAAGAAGATTGGCAGTACACGAGACAGAAGGCTGTAGACAGACATGATCACCAACGCCACACGACATGGACTATAAGAAGATTGGCAGTACACGAGACAGAAGGCTAGGACAGACATGATCACCAACGCCACACGACATGGACTATAAGAAGATTGGCAGTACACGAGACAGAAGGCTAGGACAGACATGACCACCAACGCCACACGACATGGACTATAAGAAGATTGGCAGTACACGAGACAGAAGGCTAGGACAGACATGATCACCAACGCCACCCGGCATGGAGTATAAGAATGAGAATTTGAGTCGTTGTTATTTCTCTAATTGCTTGCACCCTTATGTCAAATTATTGTCTGCTGATGTCAAATTATTGTCAGCTCATGTCAAATTATTGTCAGCTCATGTCAAATTATAGTTTGTTCATGTCAAATTATAATCTGTTCGTGTCACACATTCATACACACATGTCAAACTGACAGATTCTCATTTCGAATTGGTGTCTACTTTATGCCAAACTGGTACATATTATCGTTACACTCGTGCATGCTTCTGTCAAACTAGTGTCTGATCATGTAAACCGGTGCTTACACATGTTAAACTGGTGATTGTTTATGTCAAACTGGTGATTGTTCATGTCAAACTGGTGATTGTTTATGTCAAACTGGTGATTGTTCATGTCAAACTGGTGATTGTTTATGTCAAACTGGTGATTGTTTATGTCAAACTGGTGATTGTTCATGTCAAACTGGTGATTGTTCATGTCAAACTGGTGATTGTTCATGTCAAACAGGTGATTGTTCATGTCAAACTGGTGATTGTTTATGTCAAACTGGTGATTGTTTATGTCAAACTGGTGATTGTTTATGTCAAACTGGTGATTGTTCATGTCAAACTGGTGATTGTTTATGTCAAACTGGTTATTGTTTATGTCAAACTGGTGATTGTTCATGTCAAACTGGTTATTTTTTATGTCAAATTGATGCCTGGTCATATCAATCTGCTGCTTACACAAGTAAAACTGTTGAATATACTTGTCACACTGGTATTTTACATGTCAAACTCGTGATTGTTCATATCAAACTGGTGATTTTTCATGTCGTACTGATGCCTACCCGAGGGACTAAACGACTTTTTCCGTAATCCCGTTTATCGTAGGGTAACGTAGAACGCGAGAATTGGAATCGGTTCTCGCCGCGTTGGTAACTTATAGGATAGGTGAGCCGGCCGCTCAGAAAGCAATGACAACTACAGAGTGTGATCTTGCCAAGAAGTCAATGACGGCGGTAACATGCTGGTGTTGACAGCGATGTCCTGAAAAAGATATGCGGGGGAAAAACTGATGCCTCCACATGTCAATCTGGTGCCCACTCATGTCAAACTGGTGCCAATTAATGTCAACCTGGTGGCTTCACATGTCAAACTGGTTACTAAACATGTCATACAGGCGCATGCTTCTGTCAAATTAGTGTCTGGTCATGTAAACTTGTGCCTATACGTATCAAATTGGTGATTGTTCATGTCAAACTGGTGATATTTCATGTCAAACTGGTGATCGTTCATGTCAAACTGGTGATTGTTCAAGTCAAACTGGTGATTGTTCATGTCAAACTGGTTATTGTTCATGTCAAACTGGTGATTGCTCATGAAAAACTGTTCATTGTTCATGTCAAATTAATCATCTTGTCAAACTAATAATTGTTTATGTCAAACTAGTGTATATTCATTCCAAACAAAAGTCTGTTCATGTCAAACTGCTGTGTATTTCAGCGCCACCTCAACAACCGCCTCAGCTGTACCATGCCGGACAGATACTTCAATCTTCGTGGGTGGAAGTCGTAGAGAACCAGACACTCACTCTAACTTGCCAGGTTCCTGGGGGAGATCCACCAGTCTACAGGACAATCATCACATGCAATAATATACCACAGCCGTTTGAGTCTGACGGCAGTTCGGTCACCATGGAAGTTCGTGTAACACGAGAATTTCATGGACGGAACTGTACCTGTAGCGCTCTTCATGCAGCAAGCTACACACAAACATCGAGTGTGGAAATAAGGGTCACATGTAAGTCTGATATACTTGTTGCTTTGTGCACATGTTGCTTGATGTTTTCATTCTGCATTAATGCTGTCATTAGTGTGACAATTGGCAGAACTAAAATGTGTATATTATTTCCCGATATGTATCTACAGAAATGAAGATAGTTATGAAATTGTATGTCCTTTCTCTGCTGCACTTTATCTCCCAAATGAAACATATGACCTCAACCAGCTCAAACAACCATTGTTGTCTTTTGCGATATCCGCCAATCCCCTCCCACTCTTTTATTCATCTATGTTCCTAATTCTGTGTCCGAGATTTTAGGACTCCATCTAATTCTGTTTTCGAATTTTTAGGTCTCCATCTAATAATCTGTTTTCGAGTTTTCAGGTCTCCATCTAATTTGCCATGTGGCTGCCAGAAGACTGACATTCTACCACGTTCAAGTTTCCTTAATGTGTGTCTCCCAGCGCCAGGGTCTCTGTTGTTCATTATTTGCTGGAATCTGTCCAGGCATTTCCTTCAGCTCGGCAATGGTGATTCTATCTTAGCCTTATTCTGTACAGGGATCCGGTTAATCAAAGCTTTCGTAATTTATTAGTTTTTGTTTGAGCATTTCTTCATTTTCCTATCCGTATCTTTGTATTAGTTTGACGATAGAACTGTATGTTCCATATTTGGTACTGGTCATAATTTCTTTTGATTTTCACACACTTCCTAATGCCACTCATTTTTTTGTTGTTGATATTTTGAAATGGGGTTTCACACAAGCAGATTGGGTTTTCATGTGCATTGTTTATTATTATTATCTTTGTCTTTCCCTTATGAATTTGCCTTATTAATTGTCATGTATGACCTAACTGATGTGACCCTACAACAAACGTTAGCTTGTCGTGTGATTTCGTGTGTGGGACATGAGGCCAATGGCACCAGCCAAGTCCAAAACATTAAACTTTCCTGTCAGAGCCCACTCTATTCCATTTCTGCTGGCAGCTATTGTTGTTTTCATAATCCAGTAAGAATAATAAAGACACAAGAAACACTTGTCCCACTCCTGCTTTTATTTCAAACGGTTTAGTCCTCTGATACAGAACATTTCACATTAAGTCATTATATGTTGCCCTCTCGCCGAGTGGTTAGAATCTTTGCTTAGGTGAATGTATTTTTTTTCTTGGGGGGGGGGGGAGAGGGGTAAAAAGAAAACCCTAACCTGTCAATATTTTTGAAGACTTTTCACTGTCCACAAAACCAATATAACGGGGACATGTCAGTTTATTGTCCATAAATCCAACATAAAGAGTCCATCCCTAAATTGTCAGTCAGTGGCATCTCTCAATCTCCCCAGAATGACCGTGCCTAATATTATGTTTAGGAATAGGCAGTAACATTATTTATGTTTAATGTTTGCATTCCCACAGGAATGTCTTAGGCATCTTCACCAGTTATCATCCTCTCTAGTCTGCTGACATTTCTTTGGCGTCCCATTTTGTGCTAAATATTGATATTTTAGTTGAGGCGATTATATCTGCAGCGATACCATTTGAACCAGCCGCTTTCCCATCCTTCGTTAGTTTGATAGATTGTCTACTTCCTTCTTTAGATGCTTTCTCGCAGTTGTCATCTACCTCTACTTCTGCAGGCTAGATATCTGGATGTTAATATGGGACTGGTCTATTCAGAAGTTCCTCAAAGTATTCGGCCCGTGTGTTCATTTGCTGTTGAATGTTGTTAAGAACTTTCAAATTATTATTCTTGATCAGTCTGCTTGGTTGATTGTATGTGCCTTCCACTTTGCATGTGCTTTCGTAATGCTCTCTGATTTTTTTTTTTTTAATGCCGCTGCTATTTCTGCATCATTTGCTAGGACAAATAGACAGAGTCCCATACCCGCCCTTATCAATGTCATATCTTCTTTGTTGGCGTCTGTGTGTTTCCATGGTTTTGGTAACTCTGGTTTTGCTATTATGTTTTAACAATGAAATTTCTTGTCTTCTAATTTTAAGTTTCTTGCGTTATCAAAGATGATGTATTCTCATTACCTTTGTCTTGATGATGTGGACTTCGCTGATGGCGTTGTCTTCCTGCCCAACTTATCAAAGGAACGGGCACTAGCGCAGGTCAAGGGCACGAGCGAGTCATTAGGGTCGACAGACAGGCAATTACACAATGCTCTATATGACGTCACAGACAAGCAGTTACAGACAGAGAGGTCATCGGTGACACAAAGTAAGGAGATATTATCTCACAGGTGATCTCAGTCAAACAGATACACAGGGGGCATGGTTGAGACAAGTAACGAGATAGTATACCACGGGTGATCTCAGTCGTAATGAGATAATATCCCACGGCTAATCTCAGTCAAACAGATACACAGGGGGCATGGTTGAGACAAGTAACGAGATAGTATACCACGGGTGATCTCAGTCAAACAGATACACAGGGGGAATGGATGACACAAGTAACGAGATAGTATAACCACGGGTGATCTCAGTCGTAATGAGATAATATCCCACGGCTGATCTCAGTCAAACAGATACACAAGGGGAAAGGATGACACAAGTAAGGAGATACTATCCCACAAATGATCTCAGTCAAACAGATACACAGGGGAATGGATGACACAAGTAAGGAGACACCATCCCATAGGTGATATCATTTAAACAGATACTCAGCTGGAATGGATAGATAGACAGCGACATAATCCGAACTTTTCACCGGGACATCGAAAGTCCGTGTGGCCGAGAGGTATAAAACGCCCGAGCTTAAACCTTCTCTGGTGACTGCGCGTATTGTGGTTTAATCCCACGCACCTATTAGTATGACATAAATGTTGACTTCTCGTCCTTCACTTTGGACATAAATCTCAAGTCGGACTGAGTTCGCTGAAGGCCAGGTACACTGGTGATAGGAAGTTAATCCTCATGCAAATATCATACCAGTTCCCTAGCCAGCTGCAGCAACTATTGCCAGTTCTAGCACCTGTGTGGAGTACACTCGAGTTCAATCTCTAAATTCACGCCATGCTTTGTGCTATGGAGCGGTATAACTCCATCACAAACTATCGTTTATCAAGAAGAAAGGTGCCCCACAGTGTTTGTTCTATTCCATGCTGTGAACGTAACTACACTGTTCTATGTCTTCCCACACACTGTATGCTATATCTGGACGCAGATCTCTACTTCTGCAATCGGAGATGTTCTATTATTAAGTATTACACGCTTTGTTAGCTACTGCTTTTTTTCGAAATACCTCTTTACACTTCTTGTGTGTTGTTTCGGTATTGCAGCTCTACCACTGGTTGCTGCATGTGTCCTCTTTCTTCTACGAGGCTGCATGCTTGCTCTTTGCTGAGTGTCTGATTCTTGCTCACATATAGAACACTTATGCTTTGTGATGATTTGATGAGAGTATTCTTTATCGATCAAGGCACATGTTCCATGTTTGGAATGAGCACACTTTATTTTCAAAGGCGTAAGAATAGAGTACTCAGGCCCGTCTAACATTCAGCCCTTCTTATTTCTCTCTCTCTCTCTCTCTCTCTCTCTCTCTCTCTCTCTCTCTCTCTCTCTCTCTCTCTCTTCTCTCTCTCTCTCTCTCTCTCTCTCTCTCTCTCTCTCTCTCTCTCTCTCTCTCTCTCTCTCTCTCTCTCTTTCCATACATTATTTCACATTTTACAGGGATCAGCAACAACAATATTAATATATGCATTATAAGGGCACCGGAAATGCGCAAAAATCAATACTACTCGATAAGCTAACATAAATTATTGATGTGGCAATTGTTATTAGCTATGAGAGGCATACTGTATTATCCATATGTATTACCATTACAATTATTATAATTATTAAGAGGGAAGACATTGTGTGTTGAGATATTGTTCAAATAGTTTATATGTATAGGGAATGGTGAGGTATTTGATTTCTTGTGAAGATTGAGGGAAAGATAGGAGAAGAAGAGAGACAAAGATAGTAGGAAAGAGCTAGACACAGGGAGAAGGATAGAAGCGAGCGAGAGGCAGAGAGAGGTAGAGTGAGAAAGAGAGAGGGAGACAGAAATGACACACAGATTGAGAGACACACAGAGAGGGAGAGAGACAGACGGATAGAGAAAGACAGAGGGTCGGAGATAGGATGAGAGAGTGAGAGAGAGACGCACAGAGAGTGAGAGAGGGGAACAGAGCGGGAGATGGAGCGAAAATGATGGAAAGTAAGAGAGAGAGAGAGAGAGAGAGAGAGAGAGAGAGAGAGAGAGAGAGAGAGAGAGAAAAGGAGAATCATAGAGAAACAAGGAGAGAGGGAGAGACAGAGAGATTGACAGAGAGAAAAAGAGAGTGACATATAAAGAATGAGAGCGAGAGGGATACACAGATATAGAAAGGAATAACGCACACAGACACAGTGTATATATCTCACAATGAACACAAACCCGGTGGCAGGAATCGCAATCGGGAAAAGCAAACATAATGAAATACAAATACTGAAATAACGATAACCTAAAAATGTGCTGAATAACAAGAAAACGAATCCGACGTTTCGATCTTAGTGATCTTACTCGGGAACAAGAGTAACCTTAGGTATATGCTGGTCCATAGCAGTCCACCCCAACCTCACAATTCTCTTCCTGGCACGGTGACTTGTCTTTGGTCGCGTTGCAAGACCTGCCCAAATGTAATTCAAACTCAGAGTCTAGCATTCCCTAAGACGACTTCCCACATCCGTGAGGGTTTCTCATGCATAAGTCGCAACGTCATCTAAGCGATTACCTGCACACGTTGTGACATGAGATATTTCGGAGAGACAGGTCTACGTCTGGCTGACAGGTTTAGGCAGGTTCCTGATATCCACAGTGGCGCCCAGAAACCGGTATACATTCACTTCAACAGTCCAACCACTGTGGCGTGGCCGACATACAGGTCACGGCGATCAAATAGTACAAATCCCAAGAAAGGAATCGTAAGACATTGGAACACTGTCTCATCTTCCAGTTGGGCTCACTCTCCCCTCACGGCCTCAATGTCCAACACAGTTTCATTTAACTTCCAAACCCCCACGCCTTCCCATCCCCGCAATTGTATAGCCCACTAAAAAGGTAGTTGCATATACTTTACAGGGAGTCACAATCGACGCCAGCATTATTTCTACTGTTTGGGATTTCTTGGAAAGTTTGCGTTCGGTGGTTTGTAATTGTTTTATGAGCGACCGGCACTCATACCATTCTATGTGGACCAACGCAATGGAAGTCTGCATCCAGGTCGCTTGCAGCTGTGTTTCGAGCGCCTAACGAGGGATTGCGAACTGCATCTGTGACACCTTCGACACAGAGTGCTAATTCGCTCACATGGGCGCCTCTTCAATTCTCTCTCCAGACTGGTGATTGTTCATGTCAACCTGGTGATTTCCCATGTCAAACAGATGATTGTTCATGTTAAACTATTGATTGTTGATGTCAAACTGTGTGGTATATTTTTTCACAATCCGTAACAGGGCTGTGAAAGATTCTCCGTACAATAGTGGCGTATTAACACCGCAACAAGGATATTTTGTTTCGCTAAGGAAAATCCCAAAATTTACAATAGGAAGCAGCAGCGACATCCAACCAAACACTGGGAACGGAAACTAGGAACGGAAAAGCTAAGATAATACAGCAACAACCGGTCCCATAGTCTCACTTGCCTCAAACACGTTGTAACTACAAGAAAGGCGACTGTGTCTGCGGTATTTGGTAGCTCTACTCGCTACAAGCACTTTAGAAAGTTAATTATAATGAGAATAGTTGGACCAGAAAGCAAGCAGCCAGTAGAGTTGGAGACAAGCCAAATAGAGTCCTTACATCTTGTTGTTTACATGTGGTGATTGGAGCCATTCCAAAGAATGAAGTAAAAAATGCTATATTTTATATTAGTTAAGTTTAGTCTGTGAGCCTTTTCCCAGTAGAAGAGTTGGTAAGTCAAAACATGTTGTAAACCCACGTGGTTTGTTCTTAAGAATTTAATTTAGTGTAACTAAATAATATATTCAGTTATCATAGTCATAGATACACTGCAAATTAAGAAAACCTAGTGAGTTTCTTATTCTTCTAGTAAACAACTTATTTAATGTTAAGCATTAGACTGAAGTTTTACATTTCATTCTTAAGTAGTTCAACTCAATTATTAGTGATTTAGGAGTGGTGAGTAACTTAAGATTTAACAAAACTAGTTTACATGTGCCAACGCTGACAGAGAAATTAGTGTAATGTGTAATTGTCAAGTATTTTTAATTACATGATCACATTAGTCAAGTAGATTTATTTTTGACATGAGCACATGGACAAACACATATGTTTCTGGTATTTCATGAACACATGAGAACCAAATAGATTCCTATAGGGATCATAATTGCATGTGTTGGGCGAAAGCACCCATGTGGTGAGTCAAATGGATTTTCAATGTTGTAAACACGTGAAATTAATATTTGTGCCACATAATAATACTTAGTCAACTGGCATGCTAGAATGGTTAAGATTCATAACTCCTGAATGTAGATTGAGTATATCACATAAATCTATGAGAGCATGTGGAGATCCCGTGTATTTTCATTATTGCTACACATGAGGAAGTATCCTTTGAGAATCTCATTATGTATAATGGTCACATAAATCTATGTCATTGCTGAGAGCATGTCTGTGAGGATTCATGTGTGATTTCATTATTGTTAAAGAGATGTGAATGTATCATTTGAAAAGAACACATCAGTAGTAATGACTAAATATCATCCAGGAAAATATTATAATTTCTGATGAAGGATGGTAGAATGATGAGATTTCATTGTAATGTCATTGTGATTGAATCTGTGAATACTATACCAAAATGGACACCATGATGTACTTATACTGTCTATAAACAAACACTCATTAGAATAGGGAATGATTTTTAAAGCCCTTAATGTATGAGGTCCTTTTTCTTGAATAGAAGAAGATGAAGAGAGTTAACTAGGTACAGAAGAGGATGGGAAACATAGTTGTCAATTCCGGAATAATCAAGGTATTACTTAACCTGTAGACCCTGAGGAGAGGCATAGGTGAAGATGAAACTGCACATCTGCTATTCTAAACCTGGAACACCTGATAGGGGAGATTGGATGTAGAACAACCAATTATGTTGTGAATAACTATTTTAGAGCATCAAGACTCTTTACCCTCCACTGTTTATTTTCCTAGGATCGCAATTCTTTTATGTAATTTCTTTGTAATTTTCTTGACAAATATAGAGAATTTTAGTTCTAATGTTCATATTGATGGTATCTTTAGATTTATGATTGATGCTGAAATTTCAGATAGATCCAGACCTGACTTTCTGAAGGTAGTAGTAGCCACTGGACTGAAGGCAGTAGCCACTTAACTGAGTGAGGCAGCTGAGATACTGAGGCCAAATACTATTCCACAGCAACTTCCTGCAAATTTTATCCACCCTTCCAGGACAGGTATCACATATCCTTTAGTCTAGGTAAATCGGTGAGAAAAGCAGTGAGCCATAATAAATCTAACCTGGAAACTAAAAAAAGAACACTCAAGAACATAGTCTGCACTGACTGAATGCTACCGATATCCAATAACTGGATGGGAGACCAACCAGGGTGTACCCAGTTTGCTTCCACAGATTATAAATAGACCCGCAGAAGAGGCCCAATAATTATAATTAAGAACGGATACAACACTGAGGACAATGTATGATACAATGGCAAGGCCGGGAGATAGATAATTAGATAGAGATGAATATATGTAAATAATCTTATAAATTGTACTGCATTGATTGTTGTATTTTATAACATGTATAATCAATAGCACCATTTTTATATATATAATAAATGATGAAAATGTCGGGTTATTTTCTCTTTTGAGAGTTCTCTTGTCATAGTGAAATTGTTGTAAGTAATCACCCTAGATTAATTATTTAGTTGGTAAAGGAGAGGCAACGAACCATCCTAAGGACATTTGGGATTAGTTAGTTAGTCTTTCCTCTTGAGCCTAAGGCGGCGCATAGGGCAGAAGTCCTGTCTCTCCATGCCTGGCGGTTCGCTGCTATCTGTTGTAGATCTTGGATATTTACTTGGCCATTGAATGAGCCTTCTCTAATGATGGTTCTACGCAGGGTCTCTCTTGGTCTTCCCCTTTTTCTTTTCCCTACCGGTGACCATATGAGGGCTTGGTAGGGGAGTCTTGTCTTGTCCATTCTGAGTACATGGCCGATGTAGTTCCAACGGCGTCTTCTTATGAAATTGGATACTGTATCTTGCTTAGTCTCTTGTCTTATTTGCGAATTGGTTCTGAAGTCTGTCCAGTGGATGTTTAGAAGTCTTCTAAGACATTTGTTCTCAAAATTGTCTAATTTTTTATCTAAAGCTACCGTTGATTTCCAACTTTCACATCCATACGTTAACACTGGAATCACACAAGAGTTGAAGATTTTAAGTTTTGTGTGTTTGCTGAGTGTCTTTGACTTCCAGATGTTTGACAGTTTGTTGAAGGCACTAGATGCCAGTGCGATTCTAGATTGATATTTCTGGTGTTGAGTCCCCTGTGGATGTCATTTTGCTTCCTAGGTATGTGAAGCTGTTGACTTTTTCAAGAACGTAGCTGTTCAATTTGGTCTCATCTGAACTGTTGGTAAGATCAATAGTCTTTGTTTTTGTGGTGTTAATTTGGAGACCAATTTGCCCTGAAACATTTTGGAGGTGGTTTATTTTCTCTTGAGCATCCGGATGTGTTGAACTCAAAACCACTATGTCGTCGGCAAAGTCCAGGTCTTCTAGAATTTTGTCAACCCAATGAATACCCATATTTGTGTTGCTTGTGCATTTGCGCATGACCCAATCGATAGCTATTCCAAAAAGCATCGGTGATAAGACACAACCCTGTTTCACTCCTGTTTCGACTGAGAACCAGTCAGAGTTGCCTGTTTCTGTTCTTACGCAGCAACGTGTCTCTTTGTAGAAAGATTTTATGACGTTGGTATATTTGGTAGGAAAACCATAGATGTTAAGTAGATTCCAAAGTGAAGGACGGTGGATGCTGTCGAAGGCTTTTTGAAAGTCGACAAAGTTTGTGATTAATTTCGACTGGAATTCTACGGAGTCTTCAATGATTATTCTGAGGGTATTATGGGATACTCAGTAAAAATGTCAGTGTTTTCCTGGAGGTATTCCTTGGTTCTCGAAAACTCTATTTAATGGTCTCAAATAATTGAGCGAGTAACAGCTAAATTAATTTTAACGGACAGGATCACATTGAGAAAGAGGAACTAAGGATCCTTTCTCTCTTTGGGGTTGAGCTGTCAACTATACATCCGACAATCTGGTGATTGTTCATGTCACACTGGTGATTGTTCATGTCACACTGGTGTTTGTTAATGTCAAACTGGTGTTTGTTCATGTCAAACTGGTGTTTGTTCATGTCAAACTGGTGATTGTTCATGTCAAACTGGTGATTGTTCATGTCACACTGGTGATTGTTCATGGCACACTGGTGATTGTTTATGTCAAACGGGTGAATGTTCATGTCAATCTGGTGATTGTTCATGTCAATCTGGTGATTGTTCATGTCAAACTGGTGATTGAACATGTCAAACTGGTGATTAAGTGAACATGTCACACTGGTGATTGAACATGTCAAACTGGTGACTGTTCATGTCAAAGTTAAATATGTTCATGTCAAACTACTGTGTGTTTCAGCACCCCCTCAACAACCGCCACAGCTGTACCGTGCCGGACCGATACTTCAGTTCTCGAGGGTGGAAGTTGTAGAGAACCAGACACTCGCTCTAATTTGCTATGTTCCCGAGGGAGATTCACCAGTCTACAGGACAATCATCACATGTGATAATATACCACAGCAATTTGAGGCTGACGGCAGTCATGTCATTATGCACGTTCAGGTGACACGAGAACATAATGGACGAAAATGTACCTGTAGCGCTTTTCACGCAAGTTACACACAAACATCGAGTGTGAAAATAAGGGTCGCCTGTAAGTCTGATATATTTGTTGTTTTGTTCACATGTTGCTTGTTGCTTTCATTCTTCATTAATGTTGTCTTTGTTGGGACATTTGGTAAAATGATAGTATGTATCCAGAATTATTTCTCGGTATGTGTCAACAGAAATGAAGACAGTTATAGAATTGTATCTGGTCCTGATGTCCTTTCTCTGCTGCACTTTATCTCCTATTGGAACATAGGATCTGAGCTAACTCAACCACCTCAACCAACTCAGCCACCTCAGTTAAGTCACCCAACTCAAACATCTTAACTAACTAAGCAACTTCAATTAACTCAACCAACTCAACCATCTGAACTAACTAATCCATCTCAACTAAATCAAACACTTCAACCAACTAAATCAATCCAGCCAACTCAACCATCTGAACTAACTCAATCAATTCAGCCAACTCAACCACCTCAACTAACTCAACAACCTCAACCAACGCAATCAATCCCGCAAACTCAGCCACCTCAACAAACTCAACCACCTTAACCAACTCAGCCATCTCAACTAACTCAATCAATTCAGCCAACTTAACCACCTCAACTAACTCAACCAACTCAGCCATCTCAACTAATTCAACCATCTCAACTAGCACAACAAACTCAACAACCTCATCTATCTCAACCCAACTCGAACGACCTCAAATAACTCAACCACCTTACCTACCTCTACCATCTCTACCACCTCTATCAACTCAACCACATCAACTACCTCAAACACCTCAACTAACTTAGCCGCTTCAGCTACCTCAACTAACCCAACTACATCAATCAACTCAGCCAGGCCTTCCTGTCTTTTATGATATCCTGCAGCCCTCTACATCTTCCCCGTTTATTCATCTCTGTTTCTAATTCTGTTCCCCCGTGTATAGGTCTCCATGTATTTATGTGTCCAAGTGTTGAGGTCTCTATCTAATTATGTCTGTCCGAGTGTTTAGGTCTCCACCTAACTCTATTTGTCAGAGAGTTTAGGTCTCCATATAATTCTGTGTCCGAGTGTTTAGGTCTCCATATAATTCTCTGTGTTCGAGAGTTTAGGTCTCCATATATTTCCCTGTCCGAGTGTTTAGGTCTCCACATAATTCTCTGTGTCGGAGAGTTTGGGTCTCCATATAATTCTGTGTCCAAGTGTTTAAGTCTCCATATAATTCTCTGTGTTACGAGAGTTTAGGTCTCCATATAATTCCCTGTCCGAGTGTTTAGGTCTCCACATAATTCTCTGTGTCGGAGAGTTTGGGTCTCCATATAATTCTGTCTCCGAGTGTATAGGCCTCAGATCTAATTATGTTGCCCTGTGGCAGCCAGAGAACTGACATACCAGTTATACTACATTCATGTTTCCTCAATGTGTGTCCTCCAACGCCAGGGTCTCTGTTGCTCTAAGAC
The DNA here is from genome assembly GCA_014155875.1 of Cepaea nemoralis. NCBI lineage: Eukaryota > Metazoa > Mollusca > Gastropoda > Stylommatophora > Helicidae > Cepaea > Cepaea nemoralis. The sequence goes on from JACEFZ010023885.1 coordinate 73,252, forward strand.
TTGTTGGAACCTGCTCAGACATTTCCTTCAGTTCGGTATTGGTGATTACATCTACGTCCTATTTTGTGCTGTGATCCGGTTAATCAACCTTTGTGTAATTTTCTTTAGTTTCTGCTTGAGCATTTCTCCATATTTCCCATCCGAACATTTGTACTAATTTGTCGATAGAATTGTATATTCTATGTTTGTTGCTGGGTCTAATTTCTTGTAACATCCACAAATCTCGTAGCTTGACTTATCAGTTGTATTCTTATTGTAATATCTCAATATGTTCCCCTATGTTTGTCTGTGCTGCTATCTAAATAGAATTATTATTTCGCCTCTTGAATTGGGGCTTCACTATGGCAGATCGGTTTTCATTTGTTTATTCCCATTATCTGTGTCTTCTTTTATGAATATGTAGACCTAATTGAAGTGACCCTACAACAAACGTTAGCTTGTCGTGCAGCTGATTCCGTGTATGGAATATGAGGGCCATAGTTTAGTTTAGTTTAGACGTTGGATCAACATCACGGCACACGGTTTAACCCATAAGTGCTCCGTTTTCCTCCTAACTCAAACCTGAGTCTGGAGAAACTCAGCTCAATGCACGAACTCCGTTGCATCGGCGAGGATCCTGAAATACTTGGGTAGATTTTTAACTCGAAATTTTGCCCGTGCAGCGCCGTTAGGCTACTCTCTTTCGATGTCCAACTGCCAAGGGATTTTTTGCGTGCGCAACAATACACACGGGCGTCCGATCTCACTACCCAGAGACCAGGGGAAATTTTATTACTGGAAGTCCAGGTGGTTTTTTAAATTAAATCCCGGTCCTCACCGGGGCCTGAACCCGGGACCCCAGCACTCGAGGCGGACACCATACCTCGAGACCACTCATCCCCCCTTATGAGGGCCATGTCACCAGCCAAGTCCAAAACATGAAGCTGCCCTGTCAGAGCCCATTGTATTCCATTTCTGGTGGCAGTTATTGTTGTCTTCATAATCTAGACTATTGTCAGTGAGAATAATAACGATATCACAAGACACACTTGGGTTTTCGTCTCAAATGCGTCTGCTAGTTTGTTTTCTTCTGATATAGAACGTCCCACCTGAAGTCTTCATATGTTGCCATCTATCCCAGGGATTAAATTGCCGAGATCCCATTCTGGAAAAATAGGTTCTAATCTTTGCTTAGGTGAATTTATATATTTTCTGTTGGTTTGGTAGAGGATGGGGAGGGGGGGGGGGGGGGGGGGGGGGGGGGGGGTAAAATAAGACCATAACTTACACACTGTTTCTCGAAGACCTTTCACTTTCCACACATCAAATATAAAGTGGAGAGTTCAGCTCAATGCTTTGATTATCAGTATAAATAGAGTGGCTCACTGGTTAATGCACGGCCTGGTCATCCATAAATTGTTTGTCACTGGCATGTCTTAATCTCTCCTAATGATCCTGCCTAATATTATCTTTAGGAATAGGAAGTAACATTATTTATGTATATTGTTCGCATTCTGGCGTGTTGCTTGTTTTAGGCATCTTCAACATATGTCACTCTGATCGTATTCTGGTATGAACCTAAGGCCTATCCACGTCAATATGGAAGCACTAGATTCGAGTTTCGCCCTCGCTTGAGCTCGTCAGTATCCAATGATAAGTCCTGATCGTTTCGGGTTCACATCGATTGACGGACGTCAGTCGCGGCGATTGGGCAATCTTGAGCATAGCCTACGATGGGTGACGTTGTAATATTCTGTTATGATAATTTGGCTGTGTGTCCAACGTGTGCCGCGTGGTTACACACCCGCTTCACACGACAGTGATCCGGGGCTTGTTTCCGGATCCGGTCAGGGATATGCGCTACTGACGAGCTCAAACGAGGCCGAAACTCGAGTCCAGTGCTTCCATATTGACGTGGATAGGCCTTAGGTTCATACCAGAATACGATCAGCGTTGCCAGTAGTGGGTTGTGCTCAATATTTAAAATTCAAATCCCGAAATAACCAAATTAATCAATTTGATTATTGCTCATTGGATTTAGGAGGCCTGGTGTTCCTTGTCAATGATAAGTCCTGATCGTTTCGGGTCCACATCGATTGACGGACGTCAGTCGCGGCGATTGGGCAATCTTGAGCATAGCCTACGATGGGTGACGTTGTAATATTCTGTTATGATAATTTGGCTGTGTGTCCAACGTGTGCCGCGTGGTTACACACCCGCTTCACACGACAGTGATCCGGGGCTTGTTTCCGGATCCGGTCAGGGATATGCACTACTGACGAGCTCAAACGAGGGCGAAACTCGAGTCTAGTGCTTCCATATTGACGTGGATAGGCCTTAGGTTCATACCAGAATACGATCAGTGTTGCCAGTAGTGGGTTGTGCTCAATATTTAAAATTCAAATCCCGAAATAACCAAATTAATCAATATGTCACTCTCTCCAGTCTGCTGACATTTCTTTCGCAACCCATTTTGTGCTAAATAGTGTGTGCAATAATTCAGTTGGGGCGATTATCTGCAGCTATACGATCTGGACCAGTAGCTATCCTATCCTCCAGGAGTTTGACAGATTTTCTGCTTTCTTATTTAGATGCTTCCTCACGGTTGTTGTCAGCTCCATTTCTGCAGACTAGACATCTGGATGTTCATATGGGGCCGGTCTATTATGAAGTTCCTCAAAGTATTCAGCCCGTGTGTTCATTTGATGTTGAATATTGTTGAGAACTGTGCCATTACTATACGTGATATGTCGACTTTGTTGATAATATAAAAAAACTTGGTTGATTATATACACCACCACAGGATTTATCTCAACTGTACTTAGCACATGGAAGCGCGACCAGATAGGAACATCTAGACGAGGAAACATTTCCAGATGTTGGGATTTCGGAGTATACCAGTTCGGAAACCCAGGACACCGGGAATTGTAATGAGCCAGAATATGGACTTTGAGTTTGTACAGACAACATTGTCTGGATGGTAAAGAAGAAATTCTTTGCACAAGATGGAGGAAGAAACCCCTATAATCTTTTAAGTTGAAGTTACCAGGGAATCCCAGTTATAGAAATCTGAAGTAACAGAAGTCAAGAGTGGTTTGGAACCAACACTCTTAGGGCTCAATCTACCCTTCAGTCAGGTTGATTTGATAGGAGTGGATCAGCTATGGGTGACTACTTTATTCAAAAGTAACACCACTTTATCGTCCTTGAGTAACTATGTTATCTCTCAAGGCCGGACAACTTAGCACAGTTTATTACCAATTTCCAACACAGATTTCAAAAGAGACTCTAGTGCAGAGAAACTCAGCCCGTTAATGATTTTACATGGGAAGAAACCGAGGATGGACGATTATTACGACCGATTCAAAAGGTTCATGGAGACATGATGTTAAACAGTATTCCTTTTAAAAAGAGGATATTGATGGATCTAGTTGTCCAAGATAATTTATTCTCAATATCTTTGTCTTGATGATCTGACTTCTCTGATGGCTTTGTCTTCGAGTCCCACTTATCAGAGAGACGGGAACTACGTCAAGAGCACAAGCGAATTATCAGTGACGAGAGACATCAGTTACATAATATTCTAATGACATCAAGGCAAGCAGGTACAGAGAAGTAGGTCATGAGTGACACAAGTGAGGAGACATTATCCCACAGGTGATCTCAGTCAAACACGGGACATGGATGACACAAGTAAGGAGATATTATCCCAAAGCTGACCTCACTCCAACATATAAACAGGGCACATGGGTGTCACAAGTAAGGAGATATTATCCAACAGGTCATCTCGGTCCAACAGATACACAGGGGACATGGATGACAGAAGTAGAGAGATACTATGCCACCGATGATCTCAGTCAAACAGATGCGCAAGGGACATGGGTGACACAGATAATGAGAAATTATTCCATAGGTGATCTTAGTCAAATATACACAAGGGGAATGGAGGACACAAGTAAGCAGATACTATGCCACAGGTGATCATAGTGAAAGAATCACAGGGAACATGGATGCCACAAGTATGGAGATACTGTCCCACAGACGATCTCAGTCAAATAGATACACATGGAGGATAGGCACTTAAACGGTCAAGGCCTCTGGTAAGTTTATGCTCGCGGCTACCGTTTTCATTCGCATTTTCCTCATTCTGGTCTGGAAGTGTATGGTTCCATCACAGTGCTTCGGAGTTGAGTGCGTGGCGCGACATTGTGGGCTATGAATTTCGTGTGAAATTCTTTAACATCTGTCAGCGGTTGTTTGTAGCGTCAACTGCATGTTCGGAGTAGTGGCGGCCGGTATTGTCGCAGGCTAACTGGGTTTGCCTTATTTAGAAATGTGTGGCTGTTGGTTTTCTAGTGACTACTGCTTAAATCACGATGAACTGTATTTTTCATGGAGGGCATTTATGTTGGCATTCTGTAGGCGGCATTATGCACAATGAAATGCTTTTACATCTGTCCGCGGTAATTTTAGCGTAAACTGCATGTTCGGGAAAAATTGGGGGGGGGGGGGGGGGGGGGGGGGGGGGGGGGGGGGGGGGGGAAGCGGCTTTGTCGCTGAACGAAGTGGTGTGCCTTGTGCAGCGGTGTGTGGCTGCTGGTTTTCTAGTGACTTCCGGTTAAATCGACGTGGAACTATATTTTTCGTGGATGACTTTTGTATTGGCATTCTGACGGTGGCATTATACACAGTGTACCTGTGCGGGATGTTGGTTTGTCAAGACTTCTGTTTGTTCCATTTTTCACATGGGCAGTGAGAAGTCAAACAGATGCACAGAGAAAATGGATGACACAAGTAAGGAGATAATATCCCACAGGTGAACTCAGTCAAACCGATATACAGGAGGACACGGATGACACAATTAAGGAGATACTATTCCAAAGGTCATCTCAGTTCATCAGATATGTAGGTGACATGGATGACACAAGAGAGGAGATACTATTCCATAGGTGATCTCAGTCAAAGATACACAGGGGGAATGGATGACACAATAAAAGATATACTATCGGACAGATGATCTCAGTCAAACAGATATGCATGGGGAATGGATGACACAAGTAGGAAGATACTATCCTACAGATGATCTCGATAAAACAGGTACACAAGGTGAAAAGATAACACATGTATGTATCCCACACGTGATCTGAGTGAATCTGATACAGAGGCAGAAGGGATGACACAAGTAAAGAGATACTATCCCAAAGGTGATTTCAATCAAAGGCACACAGGGGGATGGATGACACAAGTAAGGAGATACTATCACCCAGATGACCTGAGTCAAAAATACACAGGGGGAATGGATGACACATGTAAGGAGATACTATTCCACAGGCGATCTCAGTTAAACAGATAGACAGAGTGAATGGATGACACAACTAAGGAGATACTATCATACATGTTATCTCCATCACAGATACACAGGGGGAATGGATGGCACGAGTAAAGATATACTATCACACAAATTATCTCAGTTAAACAGATACACATGTCACATAGGTGACACAAGTAAGGAGATACTATCCCACAGTTGATCTCAGGCTAACTGATACTTAAGGAGAATGGATGACAAAAGTAATAAGATAATACTCCACATGTGATTTCAGTCAAACAGTTTCACAGGGGACATGGATGACACAAATAAGGAGATACTATCCCGCAGGTGATCTCAATCAAAGATACACAAGTAGAACGGATGACATAAGTTAGGAGATACTATCCCACAAGTGATCTCACTCAAACAGTTACACAGGGGACATGGATGACACACAAGTAAGGAGTTAATGTTCCGCAGGTGATCTCAGTCAAACAGTTACACAGGGGACATGGATGACACAAGTATTTAGATACTATCCCACAGATGATTTCAGTGAAACAGATACACAGTTTAATGGGTCACACAATTAAAGAGATACTATCTCACAGGTGAAACAGATACACAGGGGGAATAGAAGGATAGACAGCGACAGAATCGGAAGCTTTCACCAGTCAACGTAGTTCCATGTGGGCGAGAAGTTTAACATGCCCAAGCTTAAACCTCTGGTGATTGCGAGTATTGTGGTTTCATTCCACAGACCGGCCAGGTGGCCTTAAATGTTGACTTCTTGTCCTTGACATGGGGGAGTAAATCACAAGTACCACCAAATTCTGAATAGGTTCACTGATGGCGAGAGACATTGTTGCTAGGAACGTAACCTGCATGCAAAAAATCAGCCCATTGCACTCGCTAGCAGCAGCAACAATTGGTAGTTCTAGCATGTGTGTGGAGTACGCTCGAATTCAATAAGATCGAGCGAAACATTAACAAAGAGGTCATCACAATGTTTGAGCAGAAAATGTAAACTGTTTGTGTGAATCGGGAGACTTGCAAGTACAAGATATTTTAGATTAAGATGTCAATAGAGATGACGCAATAAGGTTTTGAGATGTGTGTCTGTGTGTGTGTATGTGTAAGAATGAGAAGGAGGATTGGAAGAAGACGAAGAAAAAGTTTGAGGAGAATACGGAAGAGCAGGAAGAGGAAGAAAAAGCGGATGTGGAAGGAAAAGCTTAGGAAGAAGACACAGAAGAGCGGTAGTAGCAGATGAAGAAGAGGACTAAGAAAAAGTATAGGGGTGCTAATAATGTGATAACAGTGATGGTATGATGATAAAGGCTGTAGCGCTTGTGTTGATACTGTCATGATTTCGATACCCTCAGATCCAGCAACTGTAACCTCTTTCCGGATAGTTGGCGGATCTAGCACCACCAGCATAAAAAGAGGAGACGAGTTTACATTCACTTGTGAAGGAACTGGGAACCCCATGTCTCAACTAACTGTACAAAGACAGAATGGCCCAACTTTGACTAATGTAAGTTACATTACACTAGTCACATTTTCACAATTGTTTTGTCAGAATTTAAATACCCCATTTCTGATTGATTTTGACTTGCTGATTTCAAATATCTTAATTAAATTCACGAATTGGCTCTGTTTTTGTTTTAATGATGAATTTACATTACAGTAATACAAATACTATATGCTTGGTTAATTCTCTGGGGTGTATCGATCGGTCTCTTGTCACAGTCTAACAGTAATCAGCCAGCATTGAAGAGCTCCAATTGCCTTCGTACCTTGTCTCCAAAGCAGTAATGTTCTAGTAAACTCGAAAACTATGCTTTTCACTGACAGCTCCACAGTTTTAAGTCAAATAATCCACATGAGAATCATCCAGAAAATGAATTTTCAAAGACACGATGCGGTTAAGACCCTTATACTTCAGAAGGAGATGTTCTACAATTTCATTTTTATTAACAGATCTGTTGTTTCCAAGAAAATTGTCCACCACTGACTTAGTGCTTGTCCCTTCCCATGCAACTCGTACAGAAACTCGTGATCATGAAGAGGTTTTAGAACTCGCGGACCAATAAATACCCCATCCCTTATTTTAGTTTCACTCAGCCTTGGAAATTGTCTGATGAGGTTTTTGAAACCCCCATGTGTTTTCTCCACTTCCTTGACAATTTTGTTTTTATGCCATCCAGCTTAGTGTGCAAGGGTGGCAACAAAATCTTGCTGGTGTTGACAATTGCTGGGTTCTCAACGTTCTCACTGGCAGGCTGTAATGACTGCTTGATTGGCAGGTACTTCAATTTTAATTCACCGCAACAGACGTCACGAGGCTATATTTAGCTTTAGCGGCTATATATAGCGTAGTTAGCAGCTATATATACCACTGGCGGGGGATCTCCGTTCAATTAAAGTTTTTTTTCCAGTGCGTATCATGGCGCGGCATGGCGCGAAAAAGGCGCGAAAAAGGAGCGACGAACGGTAACACAGTGTGTGTAGTACATTTTTACGTTGGCTTTCTGCAGTCATGACCCTAACCCTAACCCGAACTTTAACCCTGACTAGAAGAATGCCATAACGGAACGGGCCCTTTTCAGGGTCACAAATTAGCACACAATAACAGCCCCTAAGTGTGCACAAGAGTATACAACCACTGAAATATTCAGGTCAACTCACACACATAACTAAACCATTTGCTGCACACCGACAACGTTATTCCGGTCAAGGTCATGCACACCGAGATACAGCGCGAATGAGGGGACTCCAGGATATGACGTGTCTTGGAATTCCCTTTGTTTGCGGTGAATTAAAATTGAAGTACCGATTGGCCAATGTTTTCTGATGTGATCGGCAATACCACTTACAGAGGAAGCAACAGTACTTGGTGTATTCGCCCTGTAGTCCAAGCAAAATAACGACCACCTTTAAGTTACTGCAACAGCTGCGTCATATTAAAAAATTGATCGTAATTAATTAAACCAGTAGCAAATATCTTGAAAACTTGAGCCAATCATGTTAATGTCATTTTAGTTTTCAGCACACCAAAATTAGTTAAGATCAGATATTTTCATATCGCTTACATTATGGTTGTTGTTTCGTGTTATCAATGATAACGCTTGTGATTATACAGGACTTGGTCCGATATTACTGAACTATCGTATGAATGTAGACGGTACTACCTGCTTTCTGTTAGCGCCAAATGTTGCGCGGCGCTCACCAAACCAGACGTCCCATATTGTACGGGTGTAAGTTAATAAGTAAGTCACAAATGGATGTAGAAAAATAACTAACTATGATAACAACTTGAAACCAGTTTATTTTTATAATACATTGTCCCTTTATTTCTTAACACAATTTCCACCAACATTGATGCACTTATCGCATCGTTTTATCAGTCCTCCCAACTCGGCTGCATAGAACTGCGTGCTCTGGTTTCTAAACCACGTTTTCACTTCACATTCAACTTCGGCGTCACTCGCGAAATGTCTCCCTCCAAGGTGGGTTTTCAGTGGACTTAGCCCCTAGCGATTTCCCGTAAAGCGGTGCATAGCTGGGTAGAAAAAGTTACGAGGGCGAGTCAATAAGTAAGTCACACAGTTCTGTGGGATGACACGTAAATGAGGACAGAGCACGCAGTTCTATGCGGCCGGTTTGGGAGGACTGATAAAACGATGGGATAGGTGCATCAATGTTTGGTGTAAATTATGTTGGGAAATAAAGGTATAATGTATGTATAAAAATAAACTGGTTGAAATTTGTTATCATAGTTAGGTATTTTGCTACAGCCATTTGTGATTTACTTATTAACTTACCCTCGTACTAGCGTCTTCTGGCAGAGGAGAACAATTGTGAGGCTACAAGCCTTATCCTGGTGAGAGGAAATGCAGCCTAACAGCTAAATGACAAGGCAGGGAACACCACGCCATAAGAGTTGGTCGGCAACT
>JACEFZ010023885.1:87500-140882 GCA_014155875.1 Cepaea nemoralis
GTACCAGTGAATATCACACAAAATGTTCCCCTTTGCCCCATGTGAAAAGCGGAAAAGACAGAGTCGCGACAAACAACATCCCGCTCAGGCACACTATTGACAACGCCGCCGCCAGAATGACACCACAAAAGTCCTCTACGAAACACACAGTTCACCCCTGATGGAATTGGCAGTCACCCTCCCAACCAGACGTCCACCCACAAAAGGTCCCGATGTTTCCAGATGCCGTTGTTCCATATCCAGATGGTTTCTAGCCAGTCACGCTGTATCTTGTATGGGTGTTTCCACGGTTTGTGTAAGACAGTTTATAATTCCGAGATCGGTAGCAGCGCAGTGGTTAGGTCGCTGGCCTGCCGGTTAGGTGGTCCTGTGTTCAGCTCGCCATTGAAACGGGGATTTTGGTTTCTCTAATGACGCCTAGAACCCACCTTTACCAAGCTGGGTCGACCCCAACCGTACTACTCGGAATAAGATAATCGTTTGCTGGGGATTGAACCACATTAATGTCTTGACAGGCAAGCGCACTAACTGTATAGCTGGGTCGACCCAGAGCTCAGAATAAAATAATCTTCTGCTGGAGATTGAACCTATACCACTGTCTTGACAGGCAAGCGCACTAACTATATGTCACGGCAACTTCTTCATGTCATTCAATGTCACACACAATCCTGCAGTCATCCACAGGTGACGTCACATACCGGAAGACAGCAACCTGCAGTGACACGGGAAGCTATGTCTGTCTGGCCAGCAACATGGTACAGGGTCAACGTTACCAAGACAGGCGAGTCGCCCATCTTCAAGTCAGATGTGAGTACGTGTTATGTTTCCTGTATTGTCCATCTTCAAGTCAGATGTGAGAACGTGTTATGTTTCCTATATTTCTATCTTCAAGTCAGATGTGAGAACGTGTTATGTTTCCTATATTTCTATCTTCATGTCAGATGTGAGTACGTGAAATGTCTCCTGTATTGTCCATCTTCAAGTCAGATGTGAGTACGTGATATGTCTCCTATATTGTCCATCTTCAAGTCAGATGTGAGTACGTGATATGTCTCCTATATTGTCCATCTTCAAGTCAGATGTGAGTACGTGATATGTCTCCTATATTGTCCTATCTTCACGTCAGATGTGAGTACGTGATATGTCTCCTATATTGTCTATCTTCAAGTCAGATGTGAGTACGTGATATGTCTCCTATATTGTCCATCTTCAAGTCAGATGTGAGTACGTGATATGTCTCCTATATTGTCTATCTTCACGTCAGATGTGAGTACGTGATATGTCTCCTATATTGTCCATCTTCAAGTCAGATGTGAGAACGTGATATGTCTCCTCTATTGTCCATCTTCAAGTCAGATGTGAGTACGTGATATGTTTCCTATATTTCTATCTTCATGTCAGATGTGAGTACGTGATATGTCTCCTATATTGTCCATCTTCAAGTCAGATGTGAGAACGTGATATGTCTCCTCTGTTGTCCATCTTCAAGTCAGATGTGAGTACGTGATATGTTTCCTATATTTCTATCTTCACGTCAGATGTAAGTACGTGAAATGTCTCCTGTATTGTCCATCTTCAAGTCAGATGCGAGTACGTGATATGTTTCCTATATTTCTATCTTCAAGTCAGATGTGAGTACGTGATAGGTCTTCTATATTGTCCATCTTCAAGTCAGATGTGAGTACGTGATAGGTCTTCTATATTGTCCATCTTCAAGTCAGATGTGAGTACGTGATATGTTTCATATATTGTTTATTTTCAAGTCAGATGTGAGTACGTAATATGTCTCCTATATTGTCCCGATGTGATATGTCTCCTATATTGTCCCGACGTGATATGTCTCCTATATTGTCCCGACGTGATATGTCTCCTATATTGTCCCGACGTGATATGTCTCCTATATTGTCCCGATGTGATATGCCTCCTATATTGTCCCGACGTGATATGTCTCCTATATTGTCCCGACGTGATATGTCTCATCACTTGGTTCTCGCAAAAGTCTTACTTCTCGTAGACCTTTCAGAATGTCAATCTGGTCCATGGCGCGTCCGCCCTCCACAGTAGCCTTCCATAGCCTATAGCAATAGTTGTATAGATTGTTTCATTCATCAGCTTGTCCTGTAACAATTGTTGTTTATATTGTTACATCCATGAGGTTGTCTTGTAGCAATGATTGTATAGATTGCTTCATCCATGAGGTTGTCCTGTAGCAATGATTGTATAGATTGTTTAATCCATCATCTTGTTCTGCAGCAACAGTTGTATAGATTGTTTCAGATATTTATTTCCTTAAACAGGTCTAAATCATTTCCTTACAACTGGAGATGCTTGCTTCTATTGCAAGCACGCATTACGAACTGCTCCTTATCGTCTCTTATAATACTTCTAATTGTCCTTGTGTAGATTTTATAGGAGATCGAGGGGGAGGGGGGGGGGGGGGGGGTGGCTGTTTGTTTATACCCATGTTTGCTTAAATGTTCTGTCTTCCCCTATTAACCTGAGCATTTTCTCTGTGATATATTTATGTTTCTTTTATCTGTAGTTTAGAAGTCATATTTAGTAGTGATGAGATGAAAATGAGATGGAAGATAGTTCTTCCTTAAATATCAACTCTGTATCAGTTGTAGATATTTTGTTTCATTTGATTATATATATTCAGATGCAAACTTTTACATTTATTCATGTACACAATTCTACATTTATTCGAATACAGTCATCTTCTTCTGGAACATCGTCATAACTCTCCGAATTCCGAATTCCGGCTTGAATGTCTTACGACCATTAGTCCCATTCTCTCCTGTCCATCAGTACAGCTTTCCTTAAAGTGAGCATTTCCTGTCCACGTAGTCTGTATTGGTAACTTTATTTCACACGAGTGACGTATTGAATTATGAACCACATCCGTTCATTATCAAGTACACACCAATAGCGTGTGTACTCCGACTAGTCATTCGACAAGTCTCTCATTCTCGCTGACGATCTTAACTGTGGCTTATTTTAGGGGCAGGTTTTATATTAACAGCATCCTGAAAAATCGTGTTGGGCTTATTTTCGAGGAAAACCTGGTACTTCTAGTGCACTGGACTGATTTTTATGCAGATTAGCTGTCTTTATTATCAGAGTCCTTTGCAATCAGACGAATCCACTCTCACTTCTGAGGCACTTGTAATGTACGTCCCCAAGTCGAGGACGAGAACGTTTAGTCACACTGAACGGTTTAGGGATTGAACCCGCTACCTCGGCATCAGCACCATTCGGCCATGGTGACCTCCATCAGGTGTTTATTACCTTCAAAACACATCAAACTGTCATTTCAATTTTAATTTCACAATCATGTGTATATCGCTCAAATTGAACCTTATTGATTGATTTCACAGTTAATGAGATAAACTATTTGAATTGATTGATAAGACTAAAGTCTCTAACATACAGTCTATGATCAAAACTGGTCATTTCTTTCACAGGTGCATATCAGTTCACAGACACTGACAGTCTGAGTCGGATGTATAAAGGACAACTAGATGGTGCAGTGTCCATTAATGTAACCGTCTTTGGATACCCAGAACCAACTGTGACCTTGAATAGTACTAAACACATCCTCCCTTCTGATGCCTACACACTGAACTACACACAACTGGAACCTCCCTATGGCACTGTGTCATTGGTGATCAACATTCAAAATGCCAGCTTTTTCCAGAATTACAGTCTTAACATTATAAATACCGAGGGCCCACTAACGTACTCATTTGAAACTGTGGATGGAAATAAGTACATTTTGTGTACACGGTGTCGGCTGAGAGGTTTAACACGCTTACGCTTTTACTTCTGACGGCGACATAGTGGCTTCCTTCCACACGTTGGTCAGTTGGACTTAAATGTTGACTTCCCGTTCAGAAAGCTATGGCAAACTACTGAACGTAAAACTGCCTAGCAAATGGACAAACAGCTGGTAGTTGAAGCTGGAAGTGACTACAACGTCCTGGCAGAGGACACGCAACTTAAGGTGGTTTTGGTTACAGTCTCTGTGACTTCACTGTCTATAGTGGATGTCATGCCAGTAACTTTCACATCTCCTGCATAGCTCTTGGCCAGATGAAGATATATCAACCATTCTATGTTATTGCGTACCACAAAATATATAAAGATATATTTGCTTTGTGGGTATGCATTCAAAATATATTTATCTTTAGCAGTTTTTAAGTCAAATTGGTTTAAAATATACAGCTTAACATGGTGTATTCTGACCTTGTAGATTAGATATGTTTCATCTAAACATTGCCTTCTGGGTTATACTCTGTTTACAATCTTGCAAATGTTCTCTGGCAGTCAGTTGTACCCACATTAGCAGGTGTGTGTTTCTCCTAGACAGACCTGGACGATCAGTTAGTGCATGCTGGGTAAACGCCATGATCACTTGCTTCAACTGTGTACAGTTATTTCAAGGACAAGGACATTCATACACCAATGTCTGTAATTTTATTCGGAAAGGTGTCTATTAAATTATATGACAATATTATGTACAGTAGCAATAAGTAATGTATTTGATAAAATTGCTAAAGGTGAAAATTATGCTAATTAGGAATTAGAAGTATACAGGAAACTTTTTCTTCTTCTTCTGAGATCATTCGGAACGTTGTTTTAGATGTAATTGCGTTGTGCCTGTTTATAGCAGAGCTGCGATATGTGCACCTTTCGGCCGACACATCCGATTTCTTCAGGCATCTGTTGGCCGGGTTACTTTCTCTGGTGTTTCGTAGGACGTTTGACTCTCACTGTTGTCCTGTCAACCTCATCCCAGCTGGCCCATTTAAAAGATGAAGACTCCCGGTCAGCCCTCAAGGGAATGCAGAGGCAGACCATTGACATGTCCCACCATCCAAGGAGGCTTCCATAATTGCGGACACAGCGCGTATTGGGCATAACGTCCTGCACATGGCTGCTTAGCCTCACTTCCGTGTATTGGGCCTTCCGTTCACCACAGGCTGCTTCTCCTGAAACCAGACCCATGCAGTCTGCAGATGACATCCACACAGTGAGCTTTCGATTCGGACTCACATAAGGACATAAGAATATGCGCATGTACGCACACAAATATGTGGAGTGAACTTATGACACTTTACATTGGACTAAAATACTGAACTTGCTACGAGAAAAATAATGTTGAAGTGATACATAGAATTTGATGTTTAGTATGGATATGGAACGTGGAAAATGAGCAAACAAGTTGAAAACCATCTATTTGCGGTGGATGAGTGGTTTCTGGGTAAAATGCACATAATACCACGGACAGACAGTAAAACCATCGCTCAGGTCCTACAAGAAGCAATTATGAACCATAAACGCGTTAGAGACATTAGACTTAGAGAGTCAATATTATGTGGACAAGTTAAACGAAAAAATAAATTAGAGACCTTGGTGACAACTGACAAGATTGAGGGTGAAAGAACAAAGGGAAGGCAGTGAAGTAAATACCCGGATGACATGGCCATGGGGCATGATCGGGACAAGAACACATAGGTGATCCACAACTCTGGTAATCGTGTGAGATGGTGAAACACGGCCGCCCACGCTTATCGGCATGGCACTTGATGATGATGAATATACTAAAATATTGAAAACAAAAGGCTTTGACTAATATATTGACTTGACTGAATGAAAACGAAAAAGAATTATTGTAACAGAAAATGTTTCATGATTTCAAGATTGCAATTCTGAATAATCCCGGCCATGTTTGACGTGAGAATGGAAAGACAACAATCTAATTTTAGTTCTATAATTTGATCTGTACCGGCTCCGTGGCGAAGGTTTTACCGACGCAGTTCGCAATCCCGCATACCGTGTTCGAAGCACGGCTGCGGGCGATTTGGTAGCAGACCGCCTTGTGTTGGCTTTTTATAAAATATGAAAACAGAAAAAATTGTCAAACTACTTAACTTAAATTTGGCAAGAGATCACAAACAGCCAAAACGTTATGGGGTTGATTGTGACGTCCTGTAAATGATATGTAACTATAACTTTAACTTTAACTTGATTTATGCGTGAAAATGTGTTTTATGATCATGCTGTCATTATTGTCCTAGATCCGGCAATAACAGTCCCTGAGAATGGCGGTTCTCCTGCGCCAGATCTGGGAACTATGGTTATTGGCATTGTTGCTGCTGTACTTCTCATTATTATAATTGTTGTCATCATATTTCTGTTAAAAACGAAAGGTACGTATTCAGGCATTTTTGTTTTCTTTTCTCTTTATGTTAATGTAGCATGTTAATTGTTACCAGTAATTGTTTGGGTGAACAGTTCAATACTGTGTGGCTATTATTGTTTTTGTGGTTGTTGTTGGTGTTGTTGCTGTTGTTGTTGCTGAACAGTGCCGTTTGGTTTAGGTAAAGTATCACTATCATTGAACACATATATTTACACACATCCTCTGCTCTTCTCTGATACACCATACATGACCCAGATATCTCTCATATACCATACATGATCCAGATATCTCTCAAATACCGTACCTTCCCCAGACTTCTCTCATATACCATACATGATCCAGATATCTCTCAAATACCGTACCTTCCCCATACTTCTCTCATATGCCATACAGAAATGGCACAAAACAATGGCACACTACTGAACTTAAATGTTCCAAGATATCAATCAATCAATCAATCATGTGCCATGCCGGAAAGCGTGGGCGGTCATGATTCGCCATTTCACTCGATCACCAGAGTCGTGGATCAGCTCAGTGTTCCTGTCTCGTCCATGCCATGTGGCCAAGCCATCCAGGTATTTTCCTCTCGGTCTTCCTCTTGGTCTGTTCCCTTCGATCTTGCCAGCTGTCACTAAGTTCTCCAGTCCATTTCTTCTCATAACATGTCCAAAACATTTTGACTGTCTACGTCTAATTTCTCTAATCAATCTACGATTTTCATTTGTCTCTTGTAGTACTTGGTCATTGGTTTTTCTATCTGTCCATGGTATTCTTTGCATTTTCCTCAGAAACCACATTTCTGCAGCCATCAGATGTTTTTCTGCTTGACTGCACATTGTCCAAGTTTCACATCCATACAAAAGAACAGGCTCTATGTATCCCCTCAACACTCTTTTTCTCGTTTCAATTGACATCATTTTATTGGTCAGAATGTTTTTCATCTTGCTAAAGGCTACTTTCGCAATGGCGATTCTTGTTCTAATCTCTTCAAGGCATCTGCCATCAGATGTTATGACTGTTCCGAGATAATTGAACCGATTCACTTGTTGAAGAATATTCCCATTTACTTGTATATTACATTGTGGTACTTCGTTCTTCCTAGTGACGACCATAACCTGTGTCTTCCTACAATTTAATTCCAACCCCAGCTGCTCACTGTGTACAACCACAGCGTCTACTAATTGTTGCAGATCCTGTGCATTGTCTGCAATCAATACTGTATCATCTGCATATCTAATGTTATTTATGTTTCGTCCTCCAATGCTGATTCCATTTAGGTCTTCTACATTTCTGAAAATATTTTCACTGTATAGGGAAAAAAGATCTGGAGACATTACACATCCCTGCCTAACACCTCTCTTAATAGGTTGGTATTGTCCTACTTCATTATCAATCCTTATGGCAGCTTGTTGTTTCCAATATATGTTTTTTATAAGTCTAATGTCTTTCCCATCAATTTGTAGATCTGCAAGCATATCCACAATGTTGACATGTCTAACTCTATCAAAAGCCTTTGTGTAGTCAATAAAGCAAAGATGTATATCCTTGTTTACTTCTAAAGCACGTTCAATAACTGTTCGCAGCATATACACAGCATTTACTGTACCCTTTCCTTCTACAAAACCACATTGTTCTTCCCCTATTTCAGGTTGTATTTTCTTCCTCACTCTTTGCATGATAATTCGTAACAAAATCTTTGTGATGTGACTCATTATACTAATTGTTCTATGTTGATCACATTCTAAGGCTCCTGATTTCTTTGGGATTGCAATAAATACAGAATTACATAATTCAGAAGGTATATCTCCAGTATCATATAATGTGTTCAGCAGTCTAGTGACTTGCTCTAGTCCAAATTCTTCTAGAGCTCTAATCATTTCTGTTGTGATGTTATCTGCACCGGGGGCCTTGCCAGCTTTCATATGCTTAAGAACATTTTGAACCTCCACCTTTAAAATTGCTGGTCCTTCATTATTAAATCTAATAGCATACTGTTCCTCTCTGTTATCATTATACAGGTCTTTCACATAATCTGTCCATACATGTAGAATCTGATCTTTTTCTATTATGACTTTGCCATCTTTAGTTTTTAGACACCCTGTTGATGTACTTGTTCTTTTATTAGTAAGTTCCTGAATTCTTTTGTGCACTAATTTGGTATTTTGACTGTTGTGTTGTTTTTCAATTTCTAAGCACTTTTCCTCAAGCCATGATTCTTTTGCCTTCCTACATAATATTCTGACTTGTCTGACAAAAACCCCGGGGCTGACTAAGAACATGTTACTGATCATTATGAGTGAGTGAAGAGAGAGTGAGTGTATGTGAGAGAGTGAGTTAACGAGTGAGACATAAAGTGAGGGGGTGAATGTGTGAGTATGTGTCTGAGAACATGCTACCCATCAGTGTGAGTGAGTAGGAGAGAGAGTGAGTGAAAGTGAGAGAGTGAGTGAGCGAGTGAGAGAGTGAATGTGTGAGTGTGTGTCTGTCTGTCTCTCTCTGTGTGTGTGTGTGTGTGTGTGTGTGTGTGAGAGAGAGAGAGAAAGAGAGAGAGATAGAGAGAGGGGGGAGGTAGTGAAAGAGTGTGTGAGTATGGATGAGGGACGGTAATTAAGAGAGAGAATGAGACAATGAGAGAGTTGTGTGAGTGTTTGTGAAAGAAAAATAGAGAGAGAGAGAGAGAGAGAGAGAGAGAGAGAGAGAGAGAGAGAGAGAGAGAGAGAGAGAGAGAGAGAGAGAGAGAGAGTTGAGCGCACGCATGTCATGTGACATGCTATTCCGTATTTTTTCTGTATCCGCATCTTTCATATTAGCATTTTACTGTCACTTCAATTTAACATGTCCTATGTGCACTACTTGTGTCATCATTTTTATGTCAAGACGAGGAAATATCTTACTGAATTGCATCATTATTGTTTACGTTACAGAATGTATAACATAATTGTGTGTCACAATGTTTTCATTGTTTCCATGTTTTTCCGTGTTTTCCAAATTGTGAATGTCTTTGTGTGGATGCTAACGATAATCGTCAGTTTATGTGTGTGTAAAGTAGGTGTGTGTGTGTGGGGGGGGGGGCTGTGTGTGTGTGTGTGTGTGTGTGTGTAAAGTGTGGGAGTTTGGTCATAGTAGTTTTAGTGATTATGTGATGCAGCGTGTATGTGTGAGAATGCGTGTGGGTGGATGGGTGGGTGTTTGTATGTGTGACTATGTGTGAATGTTTATATTGTGTGTATGTGTATGTGGGTGTATGTGTGTATGTGAGTGTATGCGTGTGCATATATATGTGTGTATGCATGTGTTTATGTGTGTATGAGGGTTGTGTGTATGTATGTGCGTATATGTGTGTATGTGTGTATATGTGTGCTTGTGTGAGTAAGTTTGTTTGTATGTATGTGTGGGCATGTTTGTATGTGTGTTTACGTGTGTTTATGTGTGTATGTGTAAGGATGTCTGTATATGTGTAGGTGTGTGTATGAACGTGTGTATATGTGTGTAGGTGCGTGTTTATGTGTGTAATTGTAAGTATGTTCATGTATGTATGTGTATATGTTTGTGTGTATGTGTGTTTGCATGCAGTGTGTGCGAGGGAGTGTGTATTTATGTGTTATGTGAGGTAGTATTTATTTGTGTGTTCTTTGTGAGGATGCTCACGATAATCGTCAGTGTATGCGTGTATCAAGTTTGGGTGTTTGTTCAAATTAGTTTAATGATTATTCTTGAATGAGTCTAGATGTGTGTGTGTGTGTGTGTGTGTGTGTGTGTGTGTGTGTGTGTGTGTGTGTGTGGATGGGTGGATATGTGTATTGTGTCTATGTGTGTGTCTTTATATGGGTTTATCTATTAAGTGTGTTTGTGTGTTTGCGTGTATGTGTGTATTTGCGTTTATGTGTTTGCATGTACGTATGTGTGTATGTGTGTGCATGAGTATGCGTGTATGTATATGTTTATATATATATATGTGTGTGTTTGTGTGTAGGTGTGTGTGTATATGTGTGCATGTGTATACGGATGTGTATGTGTGTATGTACGTATATTTGTTTATTTATGTGTTTATGTGTGCGATGTGTATGTGTATATGTATATGGATATAGGTGCGTGTAAGTGTAAGTGTTTGTAGTGTGTTTGATTGTGTGTATTTATGTGTGTGTACATGGTCCCCATATGGCTGCACCATTGTGGTGTGTTACATCTCCCACTGCAATCTGAGTTGTGTATTTTCTGTGTGATGTTCCACATTTGATGGTTGCTATAATATAGACTAATGATATTTGATTTGTACTATAATATACGCTAATGACATCTGATTGCAGGAACTCCATGTAAAAGAAAAAAGCAACAAAATGCCAACACATCAATGTAAGATTGCATGTGTGTGAACTTTTAATTGTATCTGTTTGTCAAGGTCCTAGAGACCTAGGGAAATGAAACTCGGGTTCAGACAGGCAACAAACTCCATTCTGATACTATCTGATATAATTTATTCACAGTAATCTGGCGAAGAATGGGTTTCGCAGCCAGTTACAATCTTTACAATATCACAGGAGTTCATAACAAAGCAATCATACACATAATCATCACAGCAAACTCTATCAACTATCTTATAATCAACAATCCTTAAATACACTTGGTTTCTATCTATCAAGTCCCCCTTAAGCTAGACCCTGCTTCGTGTTCGGTGTCCATTCGCCGTCTGCCCTCTAACGTGTCTCGGTCGACACGGGGTGTAACTCTCTTCGAGCTTCTCGTGGAACAGGCCCTGGCACGCGGTAGACGGGTTCCACCTGTGTCCACGGAGCTGTAGGCAAACTGACCTATCCTTCTCGAAGGCTCTAGATTGTTCGAGCATTCGAGTGGTTTTACTTCCCTTATATTGGGGTTATATCCCTTCTATAAATCCCTTCTATCGTTATGTCCATACCCACTCCATGTGAGACTTTGACAGAGTTCCCCTCCCCGCTCTTATGGGTTACTATATGTTAATTAGTCTGTACTAATTCTGTCATAGGATCACATAAAGTTGGTGGTTGTAGTTTCGTGGATGGGAACTTGGTAATCTATATACCTGCACTAATAACTCATGTATTTCCCTGTACAACAATTCAGGTTGATTGCTGAAGAGCTCCTATCTCTTCCATATTCTTAAACATGCTTATCCGACCGAAGTTCCCTGACGCTTACAGTTGTATTTGCAACCGCGCCCTTCTCAAGTATCCATCTGATACCAGGATATTGAACTCTGTATTAGAGAGTGTCAACAAGACGAATTGTCTGTGCTTATTTAAGAACACCTGCAATTCGTATCCTGAATGTGTATTTTGATACACTTTTACTTCCGTATGTTTTATAGTGCCCAATATATATATTTACTCTTGTTTTCTCCCAAGTAACTACTTATGTTCTTGTTTGCCTGTTAGTGTGTTCATTGCCTTGTTACTTGCTGTAATAAAATGTATGTGATTTACTTGTTAGTGTTTAGTTTTGTGAGTATGTCTTTCCTAATGTATAAGGTGTGTGCTACGTGTGTGTATGTGGTGTGTAGTATACTTCTAAGCGTCACGAGTTGGAATATCCTTTATCATGAGTCACGCCATTTGTGTAACGCATGAACAAGGCATTCAAACAGTGATTCTTAGAATAAACCTATTCTATTTAATACTAAACATGTATACACAATTTAGACAAGTGTTACATTTTACATCAAAACGTAGACAAATTAAAATGAATACTTTTTGCGTACAATTTGTCCGCTCAGTATATCGCTCTCTTATTTAATTCATTTACTCTCTGATTCGTACACCTTTCATTCAACATAATATTTTGTTAAAATATACAAATTAAGTTAAGGTAAATGTTGTCGCCCTTAGAAACAGAAAACTTAGGCGATATCTTATATTGAAGCGACAAGTACTATTTGTACTGGTGATGACAAACGGTTTATAAGTTAAATTGAAACAGTTTTTAGAAAGAACATTTTACACATGAATGAAATGTTTTTGACATATTATGATAGAAAATGAAAAATTGACATGTTCACATATTTGATGTGTCAGAGCCTAGCTACGCAGCAACATCGTTACGGCACCCGGCGGACAAGAGTTGTCGGCTGGCGAGATTCTTACCTGACACGCGACCAGCGCTGACGACAGACGCACGCAAAGCCACGTGACCCCACGAGAGGCAGTGGGCCGTGTGCGTGATAGCTTAGACCAAGCTGGGACTGGACAATGAACGGACGTGTGTGTCGAGAGCAAGGCGTTGTGTGAATCTCCGTGGTTGTAAGCTGAACGACTGATATCTTGAGCGCCAGACCTATGAGCTGTATTGTGGTTGTGAGTTATATGTTGTACATTGCTGTAATTATCATTATGTATTTAATGTGGCAATAAATCCATAGAACTTGTGTTGCTGTGTCTTACGTCGAATCACGTTATACTGTACTGTCTCACATGTGTTAGCCAACGAGCCTAATAGAAGATCCTGACATGTGTGGACGTGGGTTGCTCGTCTTTATTTAAGAACCTAATATATTTAGACATGTGTTATTCGTCTTTGGTATTTAAAACTATAATTCTTGTACTTGTAAAATTTGTCAAGGTTATAGTGATGTACATGTGATCGGAAAAGTCTCAGTGTGATCCATTACTACATTGTCTAAATATGTTTAAGATCATTAGTAAATGTACAGTACATATTGTTTGATCCTGTAAACGTGTTAAACATGTGTGATTTGTGAAAATTGTCACCGTTTGACCTTCTCAACATTGTGATTTTGCCGCCATTTTGACCTTGTCGCCATCTTGTAAACTTGATGTCTTTGTCCTTACTGAATGTCATCTTGATGTAAGTGATGTGTCATCAATGTTATTGAGTGTTCAAATACAGATAAATTGTTTTTGTGTATTGAGTTTGTGGAACGCAAAGAGTTTTGGAAAGAGTGTAACTTCTGTTGAAAAAAACACTGTTGACGACAAATTTACGACATACAATTATACTCAACGCCATTCAAACCTAATCAACACTTAGTGACTTACAGGCACACACCAACAAACACACGCTAACTTATTTCTCTCCAAAAACAAGCAGGTTTTTGCGTACCATCCATAACCTTGCCGTAGAGGTCATTAGTGGTTCCGAAGTACGACCCTACAGTTTTCCTAGCCCGGTTGCCCAACCTTTCGTCACCATATCCAAGGGCACTTGAGTATATTTTTCCTTACTCTGACTTTACGTATGCATTAGTGGGCACGCATCGTATAGTCAAATCAATTGTAAATTGTTTTTCTACTAACCATTTGCAGTATATTTTGTGTAGTTAATTTTCATTGACGTATTTTCTCCATCATGTCGTCATTATTTGATTTCATCGATATGGGGTTAAAATTAAAGTTACAAGGTGATGAATTAACAAAATGGAGTGAGAATAAATACGCAGAATACCTACTTGTTCAGGAAAAAGCTGCTGAACGCAATGAAAGAGCAGCAGAACGAGCTGCCAAGCAAGCAGAGGCAGAAACAGCCTTGAAACAGGCAGAGATTGAAAAGGCTGCCAAGCAAGTAGAGGCAGAAACAGCCTTGAAACAGGCAGAGATTGAAAAAGCTGCCAAGCAAATAGAGGCTGAAACAGCATTAAAGCAAGCCGAAGTAGAAATGGCTGCAAAGACAAAGCAAGCTGAGATAGACAGTGAACTTAAGAAAGCAGAAATAGCAGCTCAGAGTAAGAGAGAAGAACTTGAATTACAGTTGAAAATGAAACAACTTGACACTGAGACTGCAATGAATAAAGAGTCAAAGAAATCTGAAAGACTGGAAAAAGAAAACCAGTATAAAAAGTACCAAGGTATCGTTCGTAACTATACCTCCGGTGACTGCATAGCAGCCTTCACCCAAAATTTTGAGACTTTAATGGAACATTACCAAGTTCCACTTTCGGAATGGAATATTCTATATATGAGGAGTCTGTCTGGGGAACCTCTGAAGGTCATTGAAACCATCCCCAAAGACCTCAGAAAAGAGTACCATTACATTAAATCTAAAATAATGGCACATTTCATGTTAGATGAAGCAGGGTACAGAGAACAGTTCAGTAAACTGAGTCCAAAATCAACTCAAACATTCTCTGACTACCTCTGTTTAGTCCTAGACATTTTCAGCAAATGGACTTCATCAGCCAAAATTAACAAAAATTATGATAAATTAGAAGATCTCATCATTCGAGATAAAGTTATTTCTTCTATCCCAGCATCTTTTTCTAAGTTCTTGCAGGAGAATGAATGCACAAGTGTGGAAGAAATGGAAAGACGTGGGTCGGCCTATTATACGGCAAATAAACAGTGTTTTGCCACTGAAGCTACTGACAGTAACTGGGTAGCAGCAGCCAACTATGAGAACAACTATAGTAGGCAAAAACCGAACAGGCCTACCTCTGATAGAGTTAGACAATGCATTCACTGTAAATTTTTCCACCATTTAAACGAAATGTGCGATAAAAACCCAGGGTACCCAAAATACTTGCAAAATATGGTAAACAGACAAGACACAGAACGTAAATCGTTCAAAAGTGCACGTAAATGTTTTCTCTGCAAGGCTTACGGTCACCATCGCATGGATTGTAGAGGCAGGCATATGACCAACAAAGCCAATGCCGCCTTATTCGATAGCTCAGCGTCAGAAGACGAAAATCCAGAAAAACATCCTGTATATGCAGCACAGGCTTGTGATGTATTTAGTGCTAACAAATGTACTGTCTGTAATACCTTCAATGAAAATGGTACCTTAACATGCGGGCACGCCGTACCTATTGCCAATGAGGAAACTAACTTGGCAATAGACGCAAAATGCAGTTCAGCAAAGAACGTAAGAAAAGTGAATATCACAGACATGAAGACAACACCAGACTTTGTACCATATTGTAATAATGTTGTTAACATCACTCATCCTCATTCTTTATATAAAAAGGTCAATGCTCAACAAGAAAGTGAGGAATTGAACAAAACCTCAAAACTGTCGTTAGGAAAATTAACATTCCATAAAGGTTACATCAATGACACAGTATGCACATGTGTACTGTAACAGTGTTGGGCATAATTGGGATCTAGTGGGAAACTCAGATACAGCACGATTGAGCATTGAGACTGAAAGGGGTGGGAGATGCTCAATCGTGACGTATGATGTTGTTAAGGTTAGTAAAACATCCGATAGCCCAGCTGAGAAGACGCGGCCTGTCGTCTTGAGAATAAAATATAAACCTTTATACCAACTCGACTCTTGTTACTTCCTTTGACACTGTTAAAGGAGTAATTAATGGTGCCGCCGACCGAGAATCTGAGGTTGATCTAGGCCGGCCAACAAAAACTATCCACTGGCGGCATGCTGTAAGAAAAATTATGAAGATAATAGATAATGGCATATCACGCGAAGTACTCAAGAATCAGGACAAAACTACCAGGACAAGAAGGGTTTCCTGGAGCCGTGGCTGAAATTAATCATTTATAAGGGGCCTAACCTGGCCGTTGCCTGAACCTTGCCACTTTCAAGATTTTATCAGAAGTCTGAACTCGTTCAAGGTCAAGTCATCACTGGCCGTTGGCTGATCCTGATACCAATTTTGGGCCACGTTATTCCTATGACCCAAACACACCTAATCCAATTTTGGGCCACGTTATTCCTATGACCCAAACACACCTAATCCAATTTTGGGCCACGTTATTCCTATGACCCATTCCATACGACCCACTTGAGAATCAAGGAAGGGACCCAACCAGGGGGTCGAAGATTTTCCGGCAGCCCATGAGATGTGACCCGACCAGGGGTTGAAAAATTTTCTGGCAGCCCAAGAGAAGGACGAAAATACCTGAGGGAAGAGAAGTGGTATCTGAACTTCACCGCCTGAATTCTGAGACTAAGTTTCACCTAATCCGGGATCTGGTTGGTTGAACTGAACTGAAGGTAACGGATTAATTAAAGAAATAGACTCAGAGTTGTATATTTCGAGGTCTCCCGTGAGGTTCCGAACTTCTTAATTAGAGTGGAGTACAGGACATTATTGTGCTTTAAGAAACAGATATCTACAAGGAACCTTCTGATTGCCACAAATTTGAGTTTTTTAATTGAGGACAGGTTTCATTCTTCCTATGCTCAGACAGGACATCGTTGGTGCTTCTTCTGATTAATGTAATATCTTACAATATTATAGCCAACTGAATTGTGCTGGTTGGAATTTAGGAAATTATAATTGTGTGATTGGTTGCTTGCTTGTTTTAGTATTTTTTTCAGCATAGCGGAACAGGATACCTTAGGAATATTTCAGCAGAGCAGATTCATCACGACA
Source organism: Cepaea nemoralis (assembly GCA_014155875.1). Taxonomy (NCBI): domain Eukaryota; kingdom Metazoa; phylum Mollusca; class Gastropoda; order Stylommatophora; family Helicidae; genus Cepaea; species Cepaea nemoralis. The sequence goes on from JACEFZ010023885.1 coordinate 104,030, forward strand.
CAGTTGAGAATTATTTCGGCTGAGATAGCATAAAGAGTAAAAATGTACCTGAGCAGAGACTTAGGACGCGTGACCACATGGTTAGGAGAGTTAAAGGAGGCAGTCAGCGAGGTAGAATGTTTTGTACACTGGTTACAGAGTAATGTAAGAGGAGGTAATGAGATAAAAAGGAACAACAAGAATAACCAAGGACAGCCACTGGTTAATGAAAATAGAGGGCAGTATAGAAGTATTTATGAAAATCCAAAGATGACTAGGGTCAAGAGCTGGTATAATGATCAGAGATACAGAAATGGACATGAGAAAGACTGTTATAGGAGTTGGCCATCCTATACTGTAAGCGCTAGGAAAAAACGTGACGAATGGTTTGAAAAAAGACAAAGACAATATCTAAACTCAGGTGTAAGAGACAGAGTTGAACCTGTAAATAAAACACAGACAAATCCTAAAATGGTTGCGAAAGTGACTAGTGGACAGGAAAAGAAGACGACGGTGTTAGTAAAGAAAAGAAATAGAGAGACGCAGACACAAGCAGGTAATACGATAGAAAGTAGTACGCAGACTCAGGTACAATCAGTCAGCAAGATGACAAAGGGAACTCAAACTGATTTCATAGAGAATCAGTCAAAACCTACTCATTTGACTAAGAGAGACAAGGTTGAAGTTAGGAAAGATGGACAGACAAGGGCCAAGGACGAAAGGAAGTCAATAAAGAAAAGTGTTAGTAGGGTTGTAAATAGAGGTAGTGTCATGTCAAGTTATTCAGACATAGACAAGAAACTAGTTCCCAGATGGTGTAGGAATATTAGCTGTCAGAGTTCAAGCTACGGAGAAGATATTCCCACAGCTGAATATTATAGTGATGCTGAATCAGATATTATTACAGATGATTCGGAGAAGGAGAGTGTTACACTACGGGCAGGTCCTGAATCGAGGCGTGATGTTCCATCATGTGGAGTAGTTGCTAGTAGACAGACGGACAGAGTTTTGGGTAGTGACTCTTTGAAACAAAATACTGGTTTGTATGACAAGACAGTAGGGAAGGCTAAGGGACGAAGACCGAGAAAAAGAAAGAAAATCAGACGTTTTAGGGACGACTATAGGAATAGAGCAGACGTGTTTGCAGTAAACTATAGTGAGTCTGATGAGGGAACTATTATTAGTGTGTCATCTGAGGACGAGATGGGAAGGTATAAACGTTACATAAGATACACAGAAAACAGTGAACAGACTGACGCAAATAAAGGATATAGAAAGAAATCATTTAAGAAAAAGTATAGTGGTAGACAGTTAGCGGGAATTTATTCAACAACAGAAAGTGACTTAAGTAAAATAGAAGACCTTAGGACCTTAAGACCTGAGTACTTTAGTAACTTGACAACAGATAGTGAAGATGACATTATAAGTGAAAGACGGGTTAATGTATTGAGAGACAGTGAAGTGTTCAACTTGGACACACTATATGACTAAAATAGAGTAGATACAGCATAGAGTTAGTAGAGGGTGAGAGATAAACTAAGTATTAGAAATAGTTTGACTCAGAGCTATGACGTGGTGTCTGAGATAATTTTACTTGTGGGTTTCAGAAAAAAGTATACTGTTGTTGACAAATAGACCGAGAGTATCTGCTGAGGAGATATGGATTGAAGAAGAACTGAGTATCCTGTGTGTAAAATAGCCAGTTGAACGTGTGAATAAAAGTAGTAGACTGTGGATGCTTGAAATATACGAGTTAGGTCGTGCTTGCGGAGGAAGAAGAAAGTTGTTGTGTGTGGAGAAGTATAGAATGATAGTTACGAAATTAGGGATCTGTTGGAATGAGGTTTGTTTTGAAGAGATAGTAGATAGTGCAGTGAAAACAATAGAAGTTGCGAGATTGTCATGTATAGGGTCTGACCTTCGTATAGAAGTAGAGATATAAGAAAACAGTGAATTGAGAAAGTCCTCTGGAATAATTCGTCTAGTTGTGCGGTGTTCGTACGGGAGTATAACTATAGTCGAACAGTTGTTCGTCGTAAGGAAGGTGTGATGACGTCCCCTAGGTGAAAGTACATAGATAAAATATAAGAGTGGCGTTAACATGTCTTGTGTCAATGTGTTTTGAGGAGATAAATACGTGTAGATTCTAGTGAATGATTGCTGGAATGTTGAATTGGCGTCTAAATGGTTCGGTTTTGAAATAATAGTGTAGACACGTTAGGTTGTCGTGATGCGAGTGTAGTCGTGAGATGAGAGCGAGGTGGTGTATCATTGTCTGTGTGAATATAAGAAGAGTGATTGATAAGTCCAGAGAATTGAATAGCCTTGTTACACCAGTTGTCAATATCAATTGTTTCGTTTCGTTTAGCTGAGTTCTTGTTGGTTGTTCTTCGTTAGCTATAGTCGTCGCCTATGTTTTGGTTGTGCTAAAGTGTGATGTCTTTTGTTTGGAATGTGTGATCTTGGAAGGAAATTGTGGAAGTAGTATGACAGGTTGTCGGAAAGAGAGTTAATATTGTGACTGACGTTTCATAAAACATCTTTAGTATTCTTGACAGGAAAACGTCGAAGCAGGAGTGCCTAATACGGAGATGTGAGAAAAATGAGGTCCGTTGTCAGTTATAACTGACATGAGTTGCTGTTCTGAAAGAATCCTGATAAATAAGAGTGAAAGATACGAAAATAAACAAGGTGAGGTAAATGAAAATTAGAAAGGGTGTTTCGACTGGTTTGACTGTCGTCACGATGTGAAAAGGATAGGAGAGAATTGAGGTAATGGTGCTGAGATACAGAAAGTACTGATGCAAAAGAATGAAATATTAATTGCGTCGGATAGATGAGAAACTTAAAAGTTGAATTAGTTATCAGGACAGGAAGTAGATATGTTGGTGAGAGGTCTATACTAGATAGACAAAGTTTTGTTGGACGTAGGAGGATGGAGATACTGTAGTTAACAGTAGTGATTAATAAGTTTGGTACAAAGCCAAGGGAAACAATTGGTGTGTCGAGCCACAGGTACAGTTTCTATTGATAAATAGTGACGGCTGGTACATTGAGATGACATTGGAATAATCGCCACATAATAGAATAAATGTGTCGACCTGTAGTTTACAGTGCTGGCTTAAGAGAATGTTCTAGATATGGGGATGTATTAGGAGTGAGGCTGGAACAAGATAGAAAATTGTGAGGGGAGATAATCAATGTTTGACTTCCAGAAAAAGGAACGGTCAGTTGTTGAGTAGTGATTTTGCTTGGAGGGGAACAAGTATGGTTACGCATTAAGATAATCTGTAGATAACAGAGGGATATTTGTATATATGTATATACGTATTTTGGCATTAATGCTTGGTATGGAGTTGTTTTGTTATACATGACTTGCCTAAATAGATAGGTGTTACATTGGTTAGAAAAGGAGGCCAATGTTGCTGGGTCACTTTACGTAGTAATTTGAAGGGAGTTGTATTTTTTTGAAAACCTTATCTTTGTTTTATTGCTTGATTTGGTCCTGTAAAATTGATTGTAATTATTTTAGAGTAGGGTTATTGTGTCCTTAGACCTTTATGTGTAAACTACTGGTCCGTAAAAGAGACCAGTAGTAGTAGAAAAAATAGATTAGGATGTATGTTGTATTATTTTAATCATCGTCACCATCATCATCACTATCATCATCATACTTTTAGTTGAATTGCGGGGAAACATAAATGAATGTTACAAAAATTTGGGGGGGATTTGATGTCCTGTTGTGATTTTATTTCAGTTTTGTGTGTTAAATAGTAGTTAATTAAGTTATGTTTAATTTACAAGGTTTTCGTCTAGAATAAAGACAATACAGGGGACTTTAATTATGACCCTTCGTTCAGAAAAGAGTTCATAAAACTACGGAGAACTAATAGAGAGACACATTCTCTTTGTGAAGAAGAAGTTCATAGATATTTTGATGCTTTGATTATCAGCGTAGAAAGGTTAAGTGGCTATGAACTGTAGACGGGGTTACTACACAAGTAAAATGGTTATGGTAAAGTCATTATTAGAAAAATATGGGATTGGAAGCCACATGGGAGGAGAAAAGATTAATGAATATAGTAGTAGAAAAAAAGAGGGGAAAGTTTTGAACATAGTTTCCGGGGGGTCTGAAGAGCCATGATATACACTGAGATTGCTGGGTTATAGAAGAATAAGAAAATTACCCCAAATGAAGAGTAAACATGAATTGGATCCATGTTTGACTAGAAACTGTGGATAACAGTACAATAATAAAAGGGGTGTAAGTGGGGGAGACATAGTGACATGGGGTGTTTGTGGGTCCGTAATAAAAGGGACTGAGATTAAAAGCAGTCACAGACATGAGTGGTTATTTTTGCGGCTGTAGATTACGGCATGAATTATGAATTGAGATTTTAGAGAGACATGGGGTTACATGGCCTGGGCAGGATGCGAATGTTTATAAGTGGGTCAGATTACAATGTTGTTTTTGATGGTTAATATTTAAGGGGAGATTTCAAGGTTACTAGGTTGCTGTTGATAACGGCATAAGTGGAGCATTTTAGTAGATATGCCCATAAGAAATGGACATTAAGAGAGAACCTGAGGTATTGGAGAAGATTAGTTATACGAGGTGATGAGGTTAGGTGAGGTGTTGTGTTGGAGAACGTCTTAAGGGTAATAGACCTTTTTTAATTGTGTCTTTCGGGATGTGTTTTGTGGTTTACATTACAATGTGAGGGTGAGGTAAGGTAGTGTCTGTTATATAGACACTTAGAAGTGAAGATTATTTTTGGATGATGGTTGGTATTTGATGCTGTAGATAGCAGCGTAAACTGTTACCATAATGAGTGGTACTGGGGGAGATATAATGGTTTAGAATTTATTGCATAAATTCTCAAAGAACAAAGGGGTGTAAAGGGGTGTGTGGTTTAGGTGAATGTTGTTTTTCGAAAGAGTCTATTTCTTCTTTTAAATTCCGTTGGCCACCGATTCTTTGTCTTCCTATCGTGTGAAAGTAATTTCAGGTTAGTTGAAAGTGGGGATTTGTAGCGTTGATGATAAAATAAGGAGTTGGTGTTAGCGTTTGAAATTTTAAGCAGATTGCTTACGAAGAGAAGAAGGAGTATTTAAGAAAACGTGTTATGATGTTATGATGTGTTATATAAAGTTGAATTTGAAATGTAAATATGTTATGTTTGGGCTAGGAACGAAGAAGAAGTGGGTTAACTATATAACAGGGGAAAGAGTTAAAGAAATAGAATGTTTAATTAAATTGGAGTTGGTTTGGGGAAGATTTGAGGAACTGTGAGAAGTAAAGAAAAAGAGGGAATAGAGTATGGGGATTAGGAGTAAAGATTTTTCCTTATAAAGGAAAATTCTTTAATTAACATGGGGAGGTGTAACAGTGTTGGGCATAATTGGGATCTAGTGGGAAACTCAGATACAGCACGATTGAGCATTGAGACTGAAAGGGGTGGGAGATGCTCAATCGTGACGTATGATGTTGTTAAGGTTAGTAAAACATCCGATAGCCCAGCTGAGAAGACGCGGCCTGTCGTCTTGAGAATAAAATATAAACCTTTATACCAACTCGACTCTTGTTACTTCCTTTGACACTGTTAAAGTACGCGACACAGGGTCCTGTCTTATCGGTCTTCGAAAGTCCCTAGCTGATCCTAAAGACTACCTAGATGAGTATATCTATTGCAAAACTGTTTCAGGGACATTAGAAAAATATCCCATAGCATGGGCCAATATAAAATCACCTTTCCTATCAGGCAGAGTAACTTGTGCTTTATTAGACAATCCATGCTGTGATTTATTAATTGGAAATGTATTAAATGTGACAGACTACACAGAGTCCAAAAATCACACAGAGGAAAAAGTTAACATCACAACAAGTACTGACTTAACTACCCCACTCATCATACAACAACATGATGAACAGACCAAGATACCACACCATACCAACGTAATTACCATCTCAGAAGAACAAGAAGAAACAGAAACTGGTGTGTATCAGCACAAAGGAAAAGGTGCAGAAAACAAACAGTTCACACCAGCGATGAAAGATCACAAATTATCATGGTATATACTATACCTCCTATACTCTCTGTTAACTACACACATAACAAAATGCACACAGTGGATAGTTATACTTGCACTACTGATTGTAAATACAAAACAAATGTCTTCACAAACAGTTATATTTCCACATCATCATGACACAACACAGATGATATTACTCATGACAAACCAACAGACTTTGTTACTTATGTCATTACTGTTGAACCAAATTTTGTTACCGCCACTCATAAGCTCTATGTTAAATCAACGCATACGAATACCTATGCTGAACAATGTAAAACATCAGTCGGTGGAATTACTGACAAAAATCAGCAACAAATTACCCTACATATTGTGGAAAATATACACAAATGGCAAAAGATCATACAAACATGCACTATTACATTTCACAACTATACATGGTGTATTATTATTGTTTGAACTATTGAATGTATACACACATGTACGAGTGCAGGTTTGGAGATAGCACTCAAAATGATCTCAACATAAAATTTGAAAATCCTTTTGTAAGATTGTAACCGTAACCCACTTTATATCCTTAGATCCAGTAACTTCAGACTTGCCTTGTCTGCTATACGACTCCTCCTATCTGACATTCCTAATATCATTCACTATACTGACGACATCGGTGTCCATACAGAGACAACGACGGAACTATAACATTGACACCTGGACAGGACGTTCTACTACTACTACCTAGTATCAGACAGTACGGACTGACAGTGAAACCTTCAAAGGTGAGCATGGCTTACCAAGAGATATCATTTTTGGGGTACAGAATATCCAATGGCTTTGTCATGACAGACAACAAAATTGTTTCAAAAATTCTAAAACTGTCACTTCCAACAAATAAGAAACAAGTCCGCAGTTTGTTGGGACTTATTAATTATTACAGAAACTTTATTCCTGATTCTGATTTTTCAGAACTGACTGAGGTTTTTTCTAACTTACTAACCAAGAATAAACCCGAAAAAGTTGTAAACGATGAATGCCTACGAAATGCATTTGATAAAGTTTTGGCACACTTTTCTGATAAGAATTCCAAAAATCTCATCCTTAAATTGCCCAACATTCGTTTACCTTTCAGATTGAGAACAGATGCTAGCTCCATTGCGATCGGTGCGGTCCTATTGCAGGAATACAACGACATCATGCATCCCGTTTGTTTCCTATCAAGAAAACTAAGGCCCCGAGAGCGGGCATGGTCCATTCCGCAGTTAGAGGCATTGGCCTTAGTAGAAAGTGTGACGAAGCTGTCCAGATATCTTCTAGGACGTCACTTTATCATCGAAACTGACAACAGTCCATCAAGGTATATCAATTCCGCAGTACCATCAAATAATATGATTGCTCGCTGGTCCTTGAAGCTTCAGAATTTCAGTTTTGAAGTTCGCCATATTCCCGGCAGAATGAATACAATCGCCGACCTTTTGTCCCGTTGTCCGACAGACCCAGTAAGCAATGTCTGAGTGCACTGTGTAATATTACACTCAGCCCAACACAGCCACCAATGAGTGAATTTTTTCCATTCACCTACTGTGTAAGGTCTATAATTAAAATTGTGATACTTTTTAGAAACCGACTTGTATAATATACTTATTTTAAACATATATTTTGTATTTTTATACTTATTTTAAGTCATGTAATGAGTGTAGTATAATTGTGTAGTGTGTGTTAGAATGAGAACAATATTAATTGTATATATACACCAAGAACAGTGTCACAAACGCTTAACCACTTACCAGAAGCGAACTTTACCATTATGACATCTGTGAGTGATTTTCTTCACCGTGATATTTTAACATGTGCAAATGTGAACCGAACATTGACTCCTACACCACCTCTACAGCGAATGTAATCCAAATTGTTCGACGTTTAACATCAGAAATAAGAACAGTCGATCTTTATCCAGAAGTTGTGAACACAGCGGAAATAAGAACATTCCACCATAATCCGTTGTGATACTAGAACATCAGACACGAACTGTGAGAACATTTTACTATCCGTTCCTAAATAAAACCGGATCATTTGTGTTCAGAAAATGTAACATCAACCAAATTTTTCGTTTCGTGTGTATTTCCGGTGTACTTTAAAAAGTCTAGCAAAATTAGCAGACGACATACAAAATTTCAAAAATTTATGACACTTGTAAAATCTTTTTGAATCTATAAAATATAATATACCAATTGGGTACTTATTTATTTTGATTAGTGTAATCTTAGAATCATATCTTGATTAATGTATTCATATTGTCGACTTTTTCTCGTTAATATGAAGAAACGTCAAGCAATGACGCTAAGAAATTAAATAATTATTGTAATGTATGGAATTTCTTAAATGTCAAAGTTACTTCCCTTGCATTTGTGAATTACATCAAGGGCCATAATTTGAAACATATTCATTAATGTATATTGTATAGATAGACATTTTGTTGCTCAAATGGTTAGCACAGCAGGTAGGCGTCCACCAAGCATGTCATAGAGCTGCCAACATTGCAAACCAACATAAGAGCTCCTGACCAAATGAGGGCAGAGTTTAAGTGTTTAATACGACTAAATACAAAGCCGTATTTCAGTCTGGCTAGATGGTTGTTGCAAAACAATCATATTATTACGTTTTTTTCAAATAGCTGCGAGGTAGATGCGTGAAGCTGGTGCTACTGATCTGACTGGGTATTAGTGCAATGAAGGTAACCAGGCATCAGGGGGATGAAACCTGAATTGTGTTAAAAGTTGTACTTCATTTGTCATTTCAATGCAACTTACATTTTTTTTGTATATATTTCTATGCCTTATATGTATTATCATGCATAACACTGGGAAAAAGTAGTCTCTGACATGAAATTAACACTACCCCAGTATATATATACATCATGAATGAAAGATGGCATCTTTCATTGAGGTACCCGGGGAGAATGTCAGAGCCTAGCTACGCAGCAACATCGTTACGGCACCCGGCGGACAAGAGTTGTCGGCTGGCGAGATTCTTACCTGACACGCGACCAGCGCTGACGACAGACGCACGCAAAGCCACGTGACCCCACGAGAGGCAGTGGACAGTGTGCGTGATAGCTTAGACCAAGCTGGGACTGGACAATGAACGGACGTGTGTGTCGAGAGCAAGGCGTTGTGTGAATCTCCGTGGTTGTAAGCTGAACGACTGATATCTTGAGCGCCAGACCTATGAGCTGTATTGTGGTTGTGAGTTATATGTTGTACATTGCTGTAATTATCATTATGTATTTAATGTGGCAATAAATCCATAGAACTTGTGTTGCTGTGTCTTACGTCGAATCACGTTATACTGTACTGTCTCACATGTGTTAGCCAACGAGCCTAATAGAAGATCCTGACAGATGTATATAGTAATGCAACAATGTAATACATATTTAACTAATAACATTAACTTAATTAAATCCATCGACGATCCGTGTGTTGTCGTTCTTTGTCCGTGTGTTTTTCAAATGATGTTACAGTTCATAGGTAACGTAGTGGTGTCACATTTCCGTGTTGTTGTCTCTCATATGTCGTAATAGTCATAATATATCGTTGCGGTTATGTGCGATGTTCTGTTCCGTTAGTTGGCGAAGTCCATTAAATTCATTTGTATGCAAAGTTCTTAATATTCACATGGTAACTTTATGTTCTGTGGTTGACGAAATAACTTCACACTCTTAATATGCACAGTTCGGAATGTTTATGCTGCACTGCTAATTGCCAATGTGGCGTAATACTACTTAGTGGTTCTAAAATTTTTGAGTTATCTAACGTTTCATGTTTGTAATAGCTATAAGTAGCGTATTGAATAGGCTGTCGACATTTCTGTAGTTCTACAATAAGTGTAGAGGTACACTGAATTTTATGCAACAGAATAAAATAACACAGCTTATCATTTGGCAACTAATTAACATAACTAGTGTCAATCTGCTGGTGCATTGGGTAATCTTGATAGAATATCCGCAATTAAATTATCTGTGCCTTTAATATGATGGATTTCAAAATCGAAATCCTGTAACAAAAGGCACCATCTTGCCAATCTATGGTTCTTTGGCTTGCCTTCTTTAATGACCAGCAGTGGCGCATTATCTATCAAGACAACGAAGTGGGTGCCTAAAAGGAACTTAGATAATCAAAGAACACAGAAAACCAAACTTAAGGCTTCCAACTCAGCTGTGGAATACCTGGTTTCCGCCGCTTTCAATTTACGGCTAACATACAGGATTGGATGTTTCACGCCTTCATATTCTTGCATCAGACATCCTCATATCGCGATAGCACTTGAATCTGTGGTTAACTCTTTCACTACCAAACAAAAAATGGGCTGTGACCAAACAGAAATTTATGGCAGAAAATTTGAACTAGGGGTGTGTTACAATAATGCTTTTAAAATGGTTAAAATGGTAGCAGATCTATTGTATTACATATCAAATTAAAGAGGATTGCACAAGGAACATGGCAGTGTTAATAATTAATTGATAGGTTACAAATATTATGACAATAATGAGAGGTTTAATAATAACAACTGAAAGTAAAGAGGTAATAATTATTTTAAAAACTGCACTTATAAGGTGTTTTCTACACTCCTATACAGCTAATCATGTTTAATTTACTGAATAATCAAACAAACACCACTTGTCTTCAAGAATATAAACAGTATTGCTCATTAAAATAACCCAAAAAGAAGTTTTGGAGCATATTCTGAACCATGTCTTTTTCACAAAAAATGACAAAAACTAATGGCTGAAATTTTGAAGTTGGGGTCTGTCACAATAATGTTATGAAAATGGTTAAAATTGTAGCAGAAATTTTGTATTATATATCAAAATAAAGGGGATTGCACAAGGAATATGTTGGTAGGAGAATTTTTCCTTCAGGTTGTAAATATGATAAAAATAATAATATAATTTGTAAAATAATTGGACAAAAATAGGTAAAAATAATGTAAACATTGCACTTACCAAGGGGGCGTTGTTATCCAATATCCTGATCACTGCTAATCCTGTTGAATTTACTAAACAAACAACACTTTTCTAAACTATAAATACAATTGCTCCCAATCAATCATCCGAAAAGAAGTTTTGCCGAGAATTCTGAATCATGTATTTTTCTTTTTTCAGACAAAAATTAGGAAAACACTTGGCAGATTTACATTTAATTGTCATGTCTGTTTGTTTTTATTTACTATATGTGGCAGTCTATTTGTGATAGGCTGCAAAGCAAACTTTGGCGCACAAGTGTGGTCTATTACTGCCGCCGGAGCAAATAAAAGATGATATGTGTCGTTTAGTTCGAGTGCTGCAAAAAACACAGTCTCTATTGACACCGACAAATTCTATTAAATGCTTGGCTCATGTAACTCTTTCGACATAATTTCCTGCAACAGACTGAAATTCTTCGGCAGGCAGAGTGTCAAACTTTCAGGAATACCCTGAGCTGCTTCGCGATGAGCACTTTCCTTTACTTGAAATTCTTCAATGAAAATTTTTTTCCTCCTTTCTCTGTTTGCCGTATGGAATGTAGGATGTGAGCATTGATCTGTGCAATTTCAAAGATCCAGTAGTAGATCTTCTTCCACCACTTAATGGTTTTCCTATCATGGATATTATAATATCCAACCATTTGGTCCATTCTGTCGCAGCCATTCATCGCCATGTTATATTCATGGAGATCATCTTGCTTTGCGGTTTTCGCAATCCGCTCTCAACAGTTCTAACTACAGACTTGGTAGAGACAACAATGCATGGTTTTTTAGCTTTTTTGTTAGCCCTTCCACCAAATAATCATTTCATCAATGGACACATTTTCAAATGGGTAAAATGCTTCCTGGAATTTCTTCAGAATCAGAATCATGTCAACAAGAGGATCAATTTGTTTTTTCCTCTGGTTCACATACGTGAAACATGGTGTGATAAATATATTCTAATCGATTACTGGGAAACGTTGTGGCAGTGGCATACCAAGGAGTATATAAATGTGCACTTTTACACCAGTAGTCTGTGATACATGGTCTTGGATCAAGTCCCATAGCAATAATGACAGACGTAAACTTCAGCCATTCGTGCTTCGTTGTCAGACACTCAGCTGTTGACGAACATTCACTGGTTTTTCTTTCTCACCACGTGCTAAAACTTTAGACACAACTAAAACTTCTTTCTAAATATTCACTGATATCGGAATCACTATTGTTTAAAACAGTTATAAACAATAATCTAGCTTGATCTCAAGTCATACTACGTGGACGCAAACTAGTTGGCGTTTCCATTGTGAACAACCAAAATAAACAACTTTAAAACTGAAAATACACAAACATCCAATGTTAACTAATCTTTGACGACTCAATCATGACGTAGCTATATTTCTGCTGTGCTACTTTTCAGTTTACTGTAACTTAAAATTCCGAAATGGAGCAGAAATAAATCAAATAAACCACTGCTAATTTTGTGGCAATAAAAGTTGCCATCACAGCCGATCCATTTTGGCAGCAGATGGGCTCGCGGTAGCGAAAGAGTTAATATAAATGGTAAATCTATGTTTGGTAATCTGAGTATGGGTGGATTGGAAAAAATAGATTTCAATTTGCAAATTGCATCCTCTAAATTGATACTCTTACATAGTTTATCTGGTTGACTTTTGGTCAAGAAATGTGAAAAAAACTGATGTGATTTCTGCTCAGTTTGGTATAAATTTGGCATAATAGTTCACGAGCCCTAAAAGACTCCTGACCTGTTTTTTTTTTTTTGTAGTTGGTACTTGCAGGTTCAGGATTTTTGATACAATTCTGTCATCTGTGAGTAGTTTAACTTCTGAAATTCTATGACCTAAGAAATCTATCTGTCTATAAGCTATTTCAACCTTGGAAGGTTTGACAGTCAGTCCAAAAAGAAGAATTTGATTGAAGACTTGTCGGAGTGTCGTTAAATGAGAAGTCATGTCTGTGGAATGGATACAGATATCATCTATATACGACTGCACATCATTGATGCCATGTAATAGAAGTCTGGTTAATCTAACATATGAGGCAGGTACGTTTTTTAAGCCAAAAGGAAGATATCTCCATTCATATAAGCCCAACGGTGTTGAAAATGCGGTTATATGCATTGAAGAGGGAGATAATGGTATCTGCCAGTATCCTTTCGTTAAATCAAGTTTAGAAAAAATAGATGATTTAGACATATTTAAAATAAGGTCTTCACAACTGTACATCGGTTCAGCGTCCGTCGTTGTTCCTATGTTGACTTTTCTGTAATCTATGCATAAACGAATGGTTTGGTCCTTTTTCTTCACGAGGACGATTGGTGAAGAGTACTCGAACATAGATTTTTGGATTATTTTGTTTCGTTCTACGTCTAATATTTCCTTGTCAAGATTTGACCTATAATGTAATGGAATCGAGTATGGACTACACTTGATAGGTGTTAAATCTGTCAAGATGATAGAATGCGTTATTTTGTCAGTCCGTCCAGGTCGGTTTGAGAAGATAGATTTATAGTCGTTAAGAAGAGACCTCAAGACCTCATTTAAGAAGGGTTCTCTAAAAAGTACTGGAGAGTTTTGGTCATAGACCATAACTTTAGGAAGGGAAAATCCCAACTGCACCTCCCCGCGGTAGAGGATGGAAACACACCACGGTGTGGCTAACACAGCTCTGGGGACCGAGTATCCACCGGAATAAGTGGACAACTCTGCAGCTGAGCAGAGCAGGGCACTCACTTGTCCTGACAGTCGGAAAGGGCTGTCAAAGGCAGAGTTAAAAGACCACCGTGTGAATGTGGAAGGCAAGGGGAAACCACCACATTATCTTCCCAAGATTTCATGGCGACACACATTTCAGAAATAGTGAACGACGTTAATGGCTGTCTTAGGACATCCTCGTCCGGTAGGGACAGTCATGAGCCACAGGTGACACCAGACCGTCATCCAGCTACTGATGGCAAAACTAAAACAATAACTAAACTAAATAAATTTAGAGTAGGAACATGGAATGTTAGGACATTAAATGAGCTAGGAAAGTTAAACAATGTTCTAAGAGAAATGGAAAACATGAAAATGAATATACTAGGCATAAGTGAGATGAGATGGAAGGGATCTGGCAAAATTATAACCGACAAACACACAATAATTTATTCTGGAGGGGACACACATGAAAAAGGTGTAGGAATAATATTTGATGAAAATACAGCCAAATCTATGAATGGATACTGGTGTATTTCAGATAGAGTTATAATGGTCAAAATCAAAGGCAAACCAATAGATATAAATATTATACAAGTATATGCACCAACAACAAGCAGTAGTGATGAAGATATACAACACTTTTACGATGAAATAGAAATGGCCATAGCTCAAATTGGATCACAAGAAATAACAATAATACTGAGAGATTTTAATGCAAAAGTAGGAAAGGGAAGAATAGAGGATATAGTGGGGAATTACGGTTTAGGAACAAGAAATGAAAGAGGAGAGAAACTAATAGAATGGGCAAATATTAATGATATGATAATTGGAAACACATGGTTTAAACACCATAAAAGACGACTATACACATGGAAAAGCCCTGATATGAAAATACGCAACCAAATTGACTACATACTTATTAATAAAAGATTTAGAAATGCATTAATTAATGTAAAGACAATGCCTGGTGCTGACGGTAACAGTGATCATGTACCACTATGTGGACAAATAAAAGTAAGATTATAGAGAGGGGAAAAAATGGTTAAAAACTTGAGACTTAATAAAGAGGTTCTGAAAGTAGATAAAGAAATTCAAGAACAATACAGAGTGACTGTGAAAAATAGGTACAATGCAATAGCTAAAATACAGAGTATAGATGATCAATGGGAAATGTTAAGGGACTCCATTCATCAAACTAGCAAAGAAATATTACCGGAGAGAAGCCAAAAAGCTAAGAAAAAATGGATGAATGAAGAAATCTTAAGGTTGATGGACAAAAGGAAACAGAATAAAAATGACAAACAAGAGTATGCTAAGATAAATAAAGAAATAAGAGATAAATGTGTGAAGGCAAAAGAAAGTTGGTTAAATGAGCAATGCAGAAAAATTGAATTAAATTCCATTAAAGATCATAAAAGTATGTACAGACAAATCAGTGAGCTCACAGGAAGAAAAATAAGAATAAATACAGGGTGTTTGAAATCAAAAACAGGACAGACTTTATTGGAGGAAGGTGCTATAATGAAGAGTGGAATGAGTATATAAGAGAATTATATAATGGAGAAAGGGAAGAATTAACAGAAGAAAGTAACTTAGAAGGCCCACCTATTCTAAAAGAAGAAGTCGCTGATGCTATGAAACATATGAAGAAAGGAAAAACAGCTGGGCCAGATGAAATCACAGCAGAAGAATTAGAAGTATTGGGAGAATTTGGGGTAGATATATTAACCAAAATGCTGAATGATATTTACAACAGTGGATATTTACCGAGCGATATGCTGAAATCTGTATTTATAGCAATACCAAAGAGACCAGGAGCACTTGAATGCGAAGATTTTCGTACAATTAACCTCATAAACCATGTCACTAAGCTTCTACTCAGAATTATAATGAGAAGAACAAGAAAGAAAATAAAAATGGAAATTAGTGAAGAACAGTATGGTTTTATGGAAGGAAAGGGTACAAACAATGCAATATATATATTACGAACACTAATAGAAAGATCAATAGAGAAACAAAGAGACATATATTTATGCTTCATAGATTACACTAAGGCATTTGATAAAGTAAAACATGATGAGCTGATTAAAGTGTTGGAAGATATCAACATTGATGGGAAAGATTAAAGAATAATAAAGAATATATACTGGAACCAAGTAGCAGCAATTAAAATGGGAAATAAAGTGGGTAGTTATGAACAGATAAAGCTAGGAGTACGACAGGGGTGTGTCTTGTCACCCGATCTCTTCTCCCTGTATAGCGAAGTAATAATGAGAGAGATCAAAGAGAAGCCAGGAATACTAATAGTTAGTTAGTTAGTCGACAGATCATCCTCGTTGCACATCGGACCATTCAGTCCATAAGTGCTCGGATCCCCTCCTCAGCAAATCCCGCAGCGTGTAGCGGCTAACGACGCCAGTTCTGTGTTGGTTTATCAATCTTCTTTGGCTTCCTGCGTAGTGTTCTTGTTTGGCCATCCCTCTTTTAATTTGCTGCTCTCGCAGTCTGGCCATTGTTGTAGATTCACAGTCATCACTTGGTTCTTGCAAAAGTCTCACTTCTCGTAGAGCATTCAGAATGTCAGCCTGGTCCATGGCGCGTCCGCCCTCAACAGTAGCCTCACCTGCGAGCTTGTCAGCCCGCTCATTTCCTTGTACTCCCGCATGCCCTGGCACGAAGATGAAACTAATCTTTGCCAGCCGAGACCGCTTCAGAGGCAGCAACCATTCTCTTCGGATCGACACCTCCTCTATCCTCTTGCAGGAATACTAATCGGAGGATATAATATAAACAATATACGCTATGCTGATGACACAGTATTGGTAGCGGATAATGCAACAGGCCTACAACAATTGTTGGACAGTGTAGTAACAGAGAGTGCACAGAATAGACTGTCCTTGAATATCAAGAAAACAGTAACAATGGTGATATCAAAGAAAATGGGGACGCCAAAATGTGACATAGAAATAGAAGGGGAAATTCTCAACCAAGTGGATAATTTTAAATACCTAGGGGCACTTATAACATCAGATGGAAGATGTACAAAAGAGATTAAGAGCAGAATAGGGCAGGCAAAGACAGCATTTCAGAAAATGAAGAGTATCTTATGCAATAAGTCGCTATCAATGAATGTAAGAAAGAGAGTACTAAAATGCTATATAGAACCAGTTTTGCTGTATGGCAGCGAATCTTGGAATGTAAATGAACAAATTAGGAAGAACTTAGAAGCAACAGAGATGTGGTTTTTAAGACGAATGTTGCGAATTCCTTGGACTGCCAGAGTAACTAACAACGATTGCCTGAAAGAGGCTAATGAAACTAGAACACTATATACAACAATAAGAAAGAGACAAACATCTTTCTTTGGTCATGTGATGAGAAGAGAGGCATTGGAGAACATCGTGACAACTGAAAAGATCGAGGGGAAGAGAGGCAGAGGCAGACCAAGAGAAATGATGCTGGACGGACTGAGACGGTGGCATGGAGGAATATCATCAGCAGAGTTGATCCAGAACACCAAAGACCGAGATCTGTGGAGAGCCATGAACGCCTACGCCAGCCGGCACGGCACTTGATGATGATGAAGAAGAGACAGAATGTCTTGTCGTTGCGGTTGTGTCACCGTGTCGGAGTTTTTTATGACCTGTACTGTACCGTTGTCGTTTATGATAGGTACAGGAATTTCAATGTTGTCTATGTCAGTCTGATTTATTACTGATGCTACTGTTTGTAAATTGTCCTCAATGTCACTGTCGTCATCGTCAAGAATAAGTGTTGCTAATGTGTGGTTGACTTCGTCGTCTTCATCGTTAAGAAAAATTGTCGCTAATGTGAAATTGTCTTCCTCGTCTTCATTGTCCAGAGGATGTGTCGTTAGCGTAGATTTGTCTAGATTCTCGTTTGTAGTAGTATCGTTCAGAAGTCTGGTTGGAGCTGTCGTTTCATTTTGGTTGTCGTTCTTGTCAGTCTTGTTATGGTCCCCTGTTTTCTCTGTCTGGTTGTCCATGTCACTGTCGTTTCTGGAATAATAAGGTGCCGAGTAACTTAGTTACTGATTGAGTGGCATTAGAGATGAATTGCGTCCCTCTATCTGATATTATTTTCTCCGGAAAGCCAAAACGGGAGAATATTTGTAAAAATACATCCGTCACATCTTTAGAGGAGATTGATTTTAACGGAATCATTTCTGCCCATCTTGAACACAGATCAACGAGTGTAAAAATGTAACGATTTCCTATATTTGAAATGTGGTTTAAAGGTCCCACTAAATCAACCGCAACTATTTGAAATGGTCTTGAGGCAGTTGTGGTTGATTGAACTTCTGCAGTCGGGTTTTTCCCCTTTTTAATTAATTTCTGACAGATGTTACAAGACTTACAATAGTTTTTTATGTGCTGGCAAAATTTAGGCCAATAAAATTGGCTCAGGACTCTGGCCCTGGTTTTTTCGTATCCCATGTGACCACCGAAAGGTGAGTCGTGGGCTATATGAAGCACTTTATCACGGTGTAACTGAGGTAAAACCACTTGTTGTATCGTGGCTTGATCTTTGGTATATAACCTCGTTAAAATATTGTTATTTAGTCTGAAAGTCCAAGAAGTGTTTTTCGTCAATTTTGGTTTCACTCTTACTAGTCGAAAGTATTGCGAAAGGGTTGGATCCGTTTTCTGTTCTTGGATAAACTCAGTGGTGGTAATATTGGGTGAAATAATTTGTAGCGATTCGTGAAGTTGTTCGTCGTGGGTTTTGTGAGTCATTTGTCTTGTCACTACATTGGCGTATTCTGTCTGTTGTTGCACATTTACAGGTTCACAATTTTGCTCTTTGATGGCATCCTCAGTTCGAGGTTTTATGCTGATGGCGTAATTGACAGATTCAACCGCCCCTGTGTTGTGCACCTCTGTGAATTCGTTTGGAATTCCAACATCGGTGGTCTCCCTTATGCTTTTGGCAGTTTGAGACATACAATTGTGTTTTTTCGTTCTGGGATCACTGCTTGATGTTTGAATGCAGTTTTTTCGTTCCCATTCTTTGATATCTTCTTCAGAACAGGATTTTATGTTGGGAAGATTCCCGAGAATAATATCTGCGCACGGATTTTCTAATACCGCGCACAGCACTTGTCCTGACACAAAAGGTGTTTGAATTTCGGCCAGTGCAAAGGGGTATCTTTCGATGGTACCTGCGAATGTGCGACATGTCACATTGTCGTGTGTGTAGTCTCTGTCATTAATTAAAGTCTTTTTAATGCCAACCAGAGTCGCTCCGCTATCTCGCATGATTGTACATAATTTGTTATTTACAAAACCTTTCAGAAATTTTAACTTGCCTTTTGACGCTAAGGCTGTGTTGGCCATTTCGTTGGATATAGGGATTGTATGGCCACATTCCAGGATGGTATCCAACTGGAACTTTCTACATGTGTTATAGGTGTTATCTTTGATGGTATTAATGACTTCTAAAGCATTCACTGATTCATTCTCACTTTCATTCTTGATGTCACACTGGTTCAGCTCTTCGATTTCTTCATCCGTAGATGTATCTACTAATGCTGCATTGGCCTGTTTCATCATCTTGCGGCCGTCACAACGTCCACTATAATGGCCGTACGCTGAACAAAAGTAACATTTGACCGCTCTCCTATAAGCGTTTCTTTTGTTTCTTTGTTTTTCCACCATCATTTGGAGGTGATGTGGGTAGGTTGGTGCTTTATCACATATAGCGTACTGTTCATGAGTTAAATGACAATATTGACACAGGACTGATTTAGTGAATTTAGAGCGTTGTTTGAACTTATTATCACTTGGTTTAGAATATTTGGTGTTTGTGACAGCTGCTGTTTCATTCTGACTAGTGTTTAATTGAAAAATGTCACGATTCGCTGTGAAATAAGCACTCCCTTTCTGTTCGACTTCTTGAATAGTCTTACAATCACTTTGTCTTAGAAATTTAGAGAAAGGAGTGGGTATTGTGTCCATAATCTTATCAATAATTATTAGCACTTTTAGTTTATCATAGCTGTTATTTGTCTTCGCTGAGGTAATCCATTTAGTGCAAATATCTTGGACTGTAGACACGTAGTCTATGAACGTTTGGTTGGGTGATGGTGATAATTTTGAAAACTGCAATTGATAACCTGCTGTGTCTAATGAAAAATGTTGCAATATTCTCTGTTTCAAATAATCGTAATCTTTCCTCATGTCTTGTGGAATTGTTTCAATCACTTTTAAGGGCTCTAATGCTAAGTTTCTCATAAGGATAAATGCCCAATCGACTTTTGAAATGCTATGATATGACATTAAACACTCGAAGTTCTCTAAATATGCACTTATGGAATCTCCGGAACAGAAAGGTTTGACTAAGCCTTTATATTTGTTGTATTTTTGTTCCTCTTCTTTACTCCTTAATTTATTTACCGAAATTTCCATGTTTGAGTCAATCTCCATTTGTTTAACTTTTAATTGTGTTTGCGTTTCGATTTCCTTTTGTTTCAAAGCTAATTCTAATTCTAACTTTTTTTTGTTTCTGCGTTTAATTGAGCTTGTTTGCTAGCAGCCTCGATTTCTAATTTTTTATTCTCCGCTTGCATCTTTTCATTTCCATTTGCAGTCGTTTTTGTTCTCTTTCCGCTGCCCTATCTTCTCTCGCTATGTTTTCTGAATGCGTTTTTTTGCGCCCATTCTGACAGTTTATCAGCAGTATAGCCCAATTTAAGCCTTAACTCAATACACTGTTCCAGTGTTGACATTTTTAAATTTAGCTAATTCTGAATTTTTAGAAATTAAATTCCTTTGGAAATAATTTGGGTGTACAAAATTGGTTATGTCCCTTAATGTTTACGTATACCCTTTCTATAGAATAAATTCAAATGGTCATGAAATTTGCATGTATATATAATAAATTGTAATACATAGAAACATGTTACATCAATGAAAAAATATGAGTATCGTTTAGGGCTACAATAAGCATGAAACCTATGGGACTTATCTGATTTACTGGGTTCTTTGCTGTAGTGTTGTTGTTTGGTTCTCCGGTTCTTTCGCTACTGCTGGAGAACAATTTACATGCACACAACTTTTCGCGGAACAATCTGTCAGTTGGAATGAAAAAGATTAGTATTTTGTCACAGTTATTGTCCAGTCATGTCAATGTTAAATTTTATAAACATGGTTTCTAAGTAACTTTTCTAGAGGGACTACGATAGTTTATGAACAGATGAGAAGATAGTCGCTGTAAACTTGAGACTTTGTCGTGTATGAATGTTAATATATTTTACTTGGCAAAACCAAGAGCTGTCGAGAAATTGAAGTAGAATTTAATCGTCTTGAGCTTGCCAAAACCGGCTTGAGCCCCCAAATAGCCTGTCAACGTCCTAAAGACCTAGGGAAATGAAACTCGGGTTCAGACAGGCAACAAACTCCATTCTGATACTTTCTGATATAATTTATTCACAGTAATCTGGCGAAGAATGGGTTTCGCAGCCAGTTACAATATTTACATATCACAGGAGTTCATAACAAAGCAATCATACACATAACCATCACAGCAAAACTCTATCAACTATCTTATAATCAACAATCCTTAAATACACTTGGTTTCTATCTATCAAGTCCCCCTTAAGCTAAACCCTGCTTCGTGGTCGGAGTCCAGTCGCCGTCTGCCCTTCGACGTGTGTCGGGCGGACACGGGGTGTAACTCTCTTCGAGCTTCTCGTGGAACAGGTCCTGGCACGCTGTAGGCGGGTTCCACCTGTGTCCACGGAGCTGTAGGCAAACTGACTTATCCTTCTCGAAGGCTCTAGATTGTTCGAGCATTCGAGTGGTTCTTTACTTCCCTTATATTGGGGTTATATCCCTTCTATAAATCCCTTCTATCTTTATGTCCATACCCACTCCATGTGAGACTTTGACACTGTTAAATGTTTCAATGTCTACCAGGTTTATAAATAGATAGACACGTTGATAGACACACAGGCACAGAAAGAGAGAGAGAGAAAGAGAGAGAGAGAGAGTTTGTATGTGTGTGTGTGTGTGTGTGTGTGTGTGTGTGTGTGTGTGAGAGAGAGAGAGATAGAGAGTTTGTATGTGTGTGAGTGTGTGTGTCTGCGAGAGAGAGATAGAGTGAGAGATAGAGAGACAAAAACAGAGTGACAGCGTGTGTGTGTGTATGTGTAAGATATATAGACTGATAAACATACACACAGACATAGAGAGGTAGAGTTTGTGTGTGTGTGTGTGTGTGTGTGTGTGTGTGTAAGGTGGATTGATAGATATACAAACAGACAGACAGAGACAGACAGGAAGAGACAGACATGGAAACACCGACAGAGACACAGAGACAGTGTGTATGTGTGTAAGATAAACAGACAGAAAGAAGCAGAGATAGAAAGAACAAGGGAGAGAGTTTATGTGTGTGTAAGATAGATAGAGAGACACAGAGAGAGAGAGAGAGAGAGAGAGAGAGAGAGAGAGAGAGAGAGAGAGAGAGAAAGAGAGACAGAGAGAGAGAGAGACAGAAAGGCAGACATATTAACATCACAATAACGTTTTTGTATATTTTATATTGCAGGCAGTTTACGAAATTGACGAACCAGGTACACTTTATTTAGTTTTATTATTTAAACTTGTATCTAATACTTGTTTATGTTGTAGATAAATATGTTTCTGTCTGGTATAATTATTTTTCATTAGTGTAAAAGTAAATATCGCTTTCACACACCTGATGATGATGAAACACCTGATACAATGATGATGAGCACACTGGTAATCACGCTTTTCTTCATGGCACATGATGATTATGAGCAAACTAGTATTTACGACTCTAGTGATCGAGTGAGATAGCGAAACATGGCCGCCCATGCTGGTAGGCATGCAACTTCATGATGATGACCAAACTAGTTGTGTAAGTGTGTGTGGATGGATGGGATAGGAGAGGGGGAGGTGGGAGGGGGTTCCCGTTTGGCACAGTGGTGAAGATTGCTTTCTTATTTAATGTTAAGTTACTTCGGGTAACATGGATGACATTTAAGCATGACATCAAGGTGATTCAGCTGTGATGTCGGTTCCTAAATCAATCAATCAATCAATCAATCAAGGTGATTCAGTTAACATGGATGACATTTAAACAAGACATCACGGTGATTCAGTTTGCAGGGATGACATTTCCACGTGATATTATGTGGTTCAGATAACATGGATGACACTTCAACATGACATCACTGTGGTTCAGTAATCATGGATGACATTTCAATATGACATCATAGTGATTCAGTTTACATTAATCGTGTTTCAAGAGCAGCTCACAGATCTTCATTTAAATGATTAACTGCCACGGGATGATTAATCGTCTTAAACAGCTTACCGTATCTGCCAGGGACTTATATATCACTAAAATGTTGTCACTGTGTTATAATACAACATATTAACAACTGTTAAGTCATAATTACTTCCCATGTGATACATACATACCGTGTATCCGTAGTCAGTTTGTTGCTTTATTTGACATGGATATCTTATCAACATTAAACAATCATGCCACAGCTGACACGACCTCCTGTCAACAGTAAATAAAGTTGCTTCAGTCAACATGAATATGTTACAGCTAAACATCAGGTCTCTCTTCAATTAAGGTTAAATCTCATATCACCAGTAAATTGTGATGCTCCAGTTAATATTACACTCTTATCACCAGTAAATTGTGCTGCTTGTGTTCTTATTAACAGTAAATCATAATGCGTCAGTTAACATTAATCTTTTATCAACTGTAAATTGTGTTGCTTGAAGTAATATTAATGTCTTGATGGTTTAATTAAGAAAAATATATTATCAAAATTATAATATAATGTTCAAGTTAACATTAATTTTTTATCAATTGTAAATATTTACTTCAGTCAGCATTAATCGCATATATACATTATGTCACATCAGACTATTAGTAACTTGTACTGGGAACAAGTGGCGTCTATTAGTTGCGGAAATAACTATTCGTCGCCTATAGAGATAAAAAGAGGAGTATGGCAGGGAAGTGTACTGCCCCCAAGCCTCTTCAACCTATACACATAAAGAATTGTTAAACATGTTGAAATGCCTGGACTTAACATGAAAGGAAGAATCATAAACAATCTTAGGTATACTGACAATACCGTGTTACTAGCAGAAATTGAGCAAGAGTTACAAGACCTAGTGGAACAAGTAAACAGGCACAGTGCAGAATGTGGCTTAGATATTAACATTCAAAACACAAAAGCTATGATAATTAGCAGTGAAAAGGAAAGGTCATCAATGAATATTACAGTAAACGGGCAGATACTAGAACAAGTAACAAATTTCTCCTATCTTGGACATATAATAACAGATGATGGCAGAAGTGAAATATAAATCAAAAAGAGAACAGGAATGGCCAAACATGCTTTCAGCGGTATGAAATTAGTATTAACATCTATAGAGATTAATAACGCATTAAAAATGAGAATTGTCAAATACTACGTATATTCAACCCTACTGTTTGGCGCGGAAGCCTGGGCATTGAACAAGGAACTAGAAAATCTAATAGAAGCCCTGGAGATGTGGATATACAGACGAATAGGTCGTATTTCATGGAAACAAAAACAATCAAACGCAGAGATTCTAGAAAAACTGGAAATGAAGAGAGATTTGATGAAAGAAATAAAGAGCAGGCAAGTGAATTATATCGGCCACGTTAAAAGACATGATACTCTTATAAAAACCATACTGGATGGCAAGGTTCAAGGCAAGCCAGCAAGAAGTAGACAACGAACGATACAAGTGGGAAGATAACATCAAGAGATGGACGAATATCAGCCTGATAGCATGTACAGTCAAGGCAAGAGAGACAGACAGTGTCGGAGATCCATTGCAGCCAACCTTCACTGTGGAGACGGCACCTGATTGATTGATTGATTGATTGATTGATTGAATGATACCTTATGTCATATTGCTTCAATTTACACAAATCTCTCGTCAACACTAAATAATCCTGCTGCAAGAGTTGACGCGAATTCCGGAGACACAATAATATAATTAGTGTCTCTGTGGCGAAGTGGTCAAGCCGTTTGACTTGTGATCCGAAGGTTGTGGGTTCGATTCCGGGCCGCGCCCTTCGGTTTACGAGTTAAATGTTTCGGAGATTCCTGTGGGTCGTCGCTAAAAGCTACGGAGTTCGTGCTTTGTGCGACGCTTTCCGCGCTGCGGAAAGAGACCGAGCCATATGGGATAAAAATCCGGTGCATTGAAGTCGACCCTGTCGACTTTTAAGCGACGTTTTTTTAGTATAAATATTAATATAACTGTGCACATGTGCTAATGAGGATATTGTCATGTGTTACATGTTGAACAAACAGACACAACACAAACTAGTGTACTGTGATCGCCATCATCCAGTGCCTTGCCGACTGGCGATAGCAATCATGCTTCTCGACAAATTGCGATCTCCAAAGACAAAGAGCAATTAATGTGTTGACGCCCTTCCGTGCCATGACACAAAACTGTCAACAATTTTTACTCGCTGCCTTTCTCTATGTCTCTTTCCACAAATCTGTCCGGTTGTCACAACATGTTCCAGTTTTTGTCTTCTAATAAAGTGGCCAAGAAATGATGACCTTTTTCTGTAACTTCTGTAATATCTAAATGTTAATGCACAGAGATACATGGTAGACAAAATCCTAAATTTACAATTGAGGAAAACGATATACATTGCAAATATATAAGGCAGAGAAGTAAATATCTGTATGGCTTGATCATGGACAGGTGGAGAAGAGGAAAACCTACTGTAGATGGAAGGAGTATCACATATAATTTGCATATGACAGCAACAGAGGTAGGTCGTCGGGTTTATGATACAGATACACCTTGAAAGACTGCCAGGGGTACACAGTTCTTCACAGGACAAGGAATTCGAGGGTGCTTATGGTTTTGAAAATCAAATTTATGGAAATATATAACTGTGATTTCAAATATTCATGGAATAAATAAATGCGATTTCAACAATTCATGAAATATATAACTGTGGTGTCAACAATTCATGATTTCAACTATTCACTCACGAAATAAATAACCATGATTTCAACTATCCATGAAATAAATAACTGTGATTTCAACTATTCATGAACATTCGGTGAGGCAGAACATGTCAGCGCCAAACCCGGGGACATCTTATTTTCTTTGTGAGTTAAGGATTCTCAAAATGTGGTTAAAAAAATAGATTCTATCTAGTGTCTGTTATATTCTCACATATTATATCCTTGTATAAAGTATTATGTGTATTTTGTAGTTGACGTTTAGTGAGTAATCTTGATGTAATATGCTCTTATTGTCTTCTGAGCAATCATCTTGACGGTATGGCCACATACACAGAGCTACAAATGCTTCACGAATTTCCAGTGTTTATATCTGCAGAAATTGTTCCATGTTTCATGAGACATTTAATTTAGTGACTGGATGTTGGGTTGCCAGTATGTTGGTCATGGGCTTGAATTCACAACGGGGCGGATTTTTAAAATTGCCGCGTGCTACCAGTTTGGCCCAGCATAAAATAGGTACCATGAAATGTCTAAGGAAGTAAAGGCAGCCAGTGACGTACTGATGACGTCACGCACCGAGGTTTGATTGGCCAATACATATATGGATCTTCCAACATACGTCTAATGTGACTGAGATGTGTAAACGTGTCCTTGACATTTGTGTTGAGCCAAGATGCGGAAACTCTCTACAAGCACTCACCTACTTACAGGGTGGCCTTACATCAGTATGCCTCGTGGATTTTTAGTTTTGTTCAAAAGGCCTGAAATCGTGTATCCTTTAAATAGAATTGTAGTTAACAAGAGAGTTTCCCAATGCACACAAATATAGTTCATGAAAGTGGAGCAGCCACGCAAGAGCAGTATGGGGCTCTGATGACCACTCTTTGTCACTGGAACACCTTCTATACTATCTTGAGAAGTCTGGAGGTTGTAGAATAGACTAACTTACCTAAAACTAAACATGGATACAGACTGAGGGATGGAGAGGAAGAGAGGGGAAGACAGAGAGAAAGAGAGAGTGAGAGAGTGAGAAAGAGAGATAAATACAAAGCCTAATTTATTATAAAGCACGGACATGCAAGCAAAATGAGTTTATAGCGCATAAGCTGGATACAGCAAACAGATGGCGTTCGACAATAAACACCACGAAAACCACATCAGCGTTCGCCATATAGAAGAGATTCATATGAAAGTGAATTCAACGTTTAAAATACCATAATGCTCCAGATCAGAGTAAAACAATAGACAAAAAGAAGGAGTTCTAATCCCTATGAGACAAAATACCATGCACATCTGAGAAAGTTTCCCAACGTTGGAGCTATATATACGAATGTTCTGCTGTTACATCGAGGCTAGTCTAGACATAAATAGAACTTTGTAACTAAAACTGTTTGAATTCTATTCCTCCGAATATCACTTCTGTAATCCGCTCTATATCAGTTGGGGGAATTAAGAGTCACTCCCGCAGTTGGAGGCATTAATGGTCACTCTCACAGTTGGAGGAATTAATAGCCATTCCCACAGTTGGGGAATATAACCAACTTAATCAAAGCGATGAGGAGGTTGACATTTTGTCAAAATGATCACTCACTAATCCTTATCAAAACTGCAAGAGATCTACGCCAGAATGTGGCACACATCTTCAACTACAGATCTTGTTTTCATCATCGCAGATACACCAAGACACATTATGTAGGGAAGTAGAAGACCAGTGCGGAATCAGCCACCATCGCTCAATCTTACTCACTTTCTAGAGTGAAACTCTTAAAACAGGCACAGGCATTACGCAATGGACTTATGGAAACTCCAGTTGCGGTTTATCTAGGCATCAAGTGAATATGATAATGTCTGACCTCATGGGGCAGAACAAATAGATTTGATTTCAACACTGCAAGCTGCAAAAACATTCATCCCCGAAAGATGTAGTGTACTTGCACACCATATTGGTACAACACAATCCAGGAGTGTCAGAAACTATGAATAATGCTTGACAGAAGCCACTCTTCTTGCGATAGTGATAACAAATGGAACAATAATGTAATTTAGTTTGAGAGACCTGCACTAAAACAATGGCATCATTTAACACTGAAGTGTGGGACCTGGTGAAATCTATACCAGTGGAACTATTTCACAAATGTATGAAGTCTTCTTTCTATGACCGAGGTCACAGCCATGCATCTTAATTGTTAGTGTGTGTGTGTGTGTGTGTGTGTGTGTGTGTGTGTGTGTGTGTGTGTGTGTGTGTGTGCATGCGCGCGCGTGCCTGCGTGTTTGTTCTGAAGTTCTATGGATTATATCTGATCATGTTCATACAATTGTTTCCCTCTAGAGAGTGAGTCATCCATATATATCATTCGTGTGTGTGCATGTATGTGTGTGTGTGAGTGTGTGTGTGTGTGTGTGCATGTATGCGTGTGTGCGTGCGTGTTCGCACATGCATGCTTACATGTGTACATCATTATCACTTAGCACAAATTATCAATAAGCATAACCTTTTACATGTGTATGCTATATTATCAAACTAGGATCAAGCCATGTCTTAAAAGAGTTACCGAAAGCACAAGCCCCAGAGGACTCGCAATACGAGAAAATAATCGTCTTCCGGTCTGACATTCCAGACGATCCTGTTCATTATACAAATCAAATGTTATTGCATGCATGTTATGGAGACGTGGAGTATGAAAATGCTGGCAGCAGTCTCCGAAATGTACTTTCACTAATATATAATCTGGATATTTCAAGATTATCCATTATAAATACACAATACATGTGTCTGAATGTGTGGCTTATCCATTTTAAATTTATAATATATGTGTCTCTGAACTCCAGAGGGGGGTATCGGACGCGGGACATCTTGCTTATGATCGAGAGGTTTTCCGGAAGGTTGTTATGGGAGCGAGGTTCTGCAAAGGACGTGCTACAGAATGAATGAATGAATGAACGAACGAACGAATGAATGAATGAATGAATGAATGAATGTGTCTCTGAATGTGAGTTATCCATTATAAATATAAAATGTATGTGTCTAAATGTGTGGGTTATCTATTATATGTCTGAATGTGTGTTTTGCATATACATATATAATGTATGTGTCTGAACCTTGGTTATCCAGTATAAATATACAATTTATGCGTCTGAATGTGTGGGTTATCCATTATACAAATATAATTTATGTTTCTCAATGTGGGTTACCCGTCATAGATATATAATGCATGTGTCTGAATGTGTGTGTTATCCATTATAAATATTGAGCACAACCCACTACTGGCAACGCCGATCGCATTCTGGTATGAACCTAAGGCCTATCCACGTCAATATGGAAGCACTATACTCGAGTTTCGCATTATATAATTTATGTGTCTGAATCTGTGGGTTATCCATTATTAATATGTATGTATCTGAATGTGTGTGTTATCCATTATAAATATATAATATATGTGTCTGAATGTGTGGATTATCTATTACAAATATTCGATAAATATTCCAAAATCAATCATCGATTTGCTGATAAAGGAAGTTTCCATTGTAACACCGTTCATTGCTTGCATCGTTCAGTAAATTACTACACATCAACCTAACTCGTATTTGTACAATGGTTCACGAATCGCAAACGAATAAACATGGGCACTGATTGTGTCTTTCCGCCAGCTGTGATATTTGTGGTGTGATTAGTTTTCTTCAAGCAGAAGGTCAAATTATGGATTAGATTCATCGTCGACTGTGTCGTGTGTACGGTGATAATCTTATGAGTGACAGTTCTGTGGGGGATTGGTTCAGGAAAGTCAGAGATGGGCGTAAAAATGTGCATGATGAGGAACACACTGTCGACATTCATGTGTGACAGATGAGCTCATTAAAAAAGTCGACCAAGTCGTAGTGGAAAAGCGCGGTTTCACAATTTCAGATCGTTCTTCAGAAGTTCCACAAATTTCTAGGTCTAATCTGTTTCAAACTGGCACAGAGATGTTAGGTTACTATAGTGCATTCACATTTGTTTGCCTCAATATAACCATCCATATCTCAGTAACCAACTGAGGGAAAATTATGAGATTTAGTATATAACCTTATCATTATGTCCACCCAACAAAAAATTTTTTGTTCTGGAGATTTTACAGCAGATTTCAAAGTTTGTTTTTATGCGGTATATAATTTACGAGTCTGAGATGAAATTCATAATTTTAAAAGTATTACAGCGTAGCCAGACAATCAGCGCTCAATGTTGAATATGTTCACGGGATTGGCCTTATGCCAACTACCCTTGTTGTTTAAACTTGGACTGTTCAGAGGTGTCTTAAAATGTGGGTTATTTCATGACACCTGATTAATATGTTGATTTTGGTTGTTTTTTTTTTTTTTTTTAAAGTCTTACCACATATCGCTAACATTGAAATGTGTGAATATTTTTCAATGGGGTTGAATGCGAATTTGTGTATACACTTCAACGAATCGCTATGAAGTTGTACACATATTTTTGTCAAGAAGCTGATCGCAGGAAACTATTTTATACTATTACAAATTCCGAAAAAAGAACAGTGCATGCATTGGGTTTGAGTAAACGGTCATTTCGTCGATGGGTGTAAGAATCTGGAATTAAACCATAACGCAACAGATGGTAGGTAGAAAGATTATTGTAGACAGCTTTGACAAAGATGTCACAATGCGAGCTATTATAAAAATGCTTTAAAAAGTCGCTTAAAATTCGACAGGGTCGACTTTATTGCACCGGATTCTATCCCATATGGATCGGTCTCTTTCCGCAGCGCGGAAAGCATCGCACAGAGCACGAGCTCCGCAGCTCTAGCGACGACCCACAGAAGTCTCCGAAAAATTTAACTCGTGAACCGAAGGATGCGGCCCGAAATCGAACCCACGACCTTTGGAGCCCGAGTCAAAAGGCTTGATCACTTCGCCACGGAGACTCCTAAAATTATAAAAATGTTGGATTTTATATCCAGGTTTATCCAGCATTATAGAAATGCAGGATGCCAAAGAAACAGTGACTGTAAGAAAACTTAGGGTTTGGTT
The DNA here is from genome assembly GCA_014155875.1 of Cepaea nemoralis. NCBI lineage: Eukaryota > Metazoa > Mollusca > Gastropoda > Stylommatophora > Helicidae > Cepaea > Cepaea nemoralis. The sequence goes on from JACEFZ010023885.1 coordinate 134,816, forward strand.
GAGAAAGAACAATAACATAGAGCTATCCAAAACAACTTTGTGGAAAATTATAAGGACATTCATTATCTTCACTTTTTGAAAGTACAAGGTCTCAAAAGGGACTCAATGAACTTAAAGCTATGGCTGCAATGGACACAGAGCAGAGAATGCTTTTCACACTATACCAGCACTTGATCCTCTCAGTGATCGATTATGAACTAGGACTGCTCACTGTCTCAAAGAGTCAGCTGATGAAATTAGAGTCATTCTGGGATGCACCAGAGACACCCCAGTTGTGTGTATGCGTTACATCCTTGGTTTGCCGTCTGTTGCAGGTAGGCTCAAGGTGATGCAGGCGAAAGCATACCTCAGAGTAGCTGCATACACAGATCACCCGTTGCATGAGGCGCTGGACGCCGTTAAGGGTCAGCGACTGATAAGAGGGAAATCATGGATGGCTCAGGCGGAGGATACGATCAGGCAGGTGTGCCCCTTGGAGAACATTAGGAGAGGAGAAGAGTGGGTCAGAGTGTCAGCGGAGCAGTCAGGCTTGTGCAGAGTTCTAATCACATTGAGCCGGGAGTGCAGGGAGTGGCCAGCAGGGGTAACGGAAGTGGAAATCCAGCAACTAATACAGGATAATTCTCGCTCAGGTGATGTGATTATCTACACAGATGGGTCGGTGCTGAGAGGTAGGAGAAGTGCCTGGGGGTTCTTAGCAAAAGCCAATGGTCGACGTTTGGTCCAGGAGAGCCTGGCATATGATACCACAACATCTAGCTTAAGAATGGAGGTGGAGGCGGTCAGTGCAGCTTTCCGCTGGATGGAGAATACGATACTCACACACACATCGTGATTGTAACTGACTCAGAAAGCATGCTGATTAGGATAAAGACAGGCAAGCTTCGTGCAGAGTGGCTTGCTTCGCTTCGGAAGTCACGGGTGACAAGCATCGTCTGGATTTTTTCTCCGGGGCATACTGGTGTGCTGGGGAATGATCAGGCGGACAGATTGGCTGGCTCGGCAAAACTTGGTGGAGTATTGATGCATGACAAAGCAGATGTGGTTGCGACCTTGTGGGAGCATGTGTACATCTCGGAGGAGCAAATGGATCACCATTGTCTGGCAAGAATGTGACAGCGAGGGGTGACGAGGGGATCTGGCCGACGATCAACGCTCAGAGGAAAGGCGAGACGGACATATAATCAGATTGCTACTGGTACTATTAGAGTTGGAACTCTTCGCTGGCTGCTGAGGATGGGGACAGGGCGCTTATGGGAATGCCCCGAATGCTGTGATGTCGGTTCCTAAATCAATCAATCAATCAATCAAATCAATCATTTGAAAGTACAAGGGCGGTAGAAATATTCTTTGCGAGCAACCGCATTTAGAAGCCATAAGAAGCAGATACCTACGTGAAATAAGGGAAATGCGCAAAGAAAATTATGACATAGTGTGTTTGGATGAAATGTAGATCAATGCGCACCACACAAGTGATAAGGAATGGCAATAAGTGGATGGACAGATAAAGCGATATGTGCCCAGTAGTTTAGGGCAGCTTTTGGTCATGGCCCATGCTGGTAATACGCATAATGGCTTACAACAGAATGCTGGGCTTGTGTTCGTATCAAAGCATACAGAAAATAGGGAGTATCATAATAAGATGAATGGTAATGTATTTAGAGATTGGCTCGAGAATACTGTGCTTCCATCCCTAGATAGACCGTCGTGTCCAATTATGGGCAATGCATGATATCAATGTTGTTGCCCAAGAAGACAAAATACCTACAGCATCGAGCACAAAGGGAGCAATAAAGATATGACTCCGAATGGAAAACATACCATTTCCAGAAGCGTATTGCTAGCTAGAATTGTTGTCACTTGTAAAACAGATGCCAAAAAGCAAGAAATATCAAATCGACAAATTGATAGAAGAGCATCGTCATGGGTGCTTGAGAATTCCGCCGTACCATTCTCATTTTAACCCTATAGAACTTGTGTGGGCTATAATTAAAGGACAGGTGGCAGCTGACAATACTATATTCAAATTGTCTGACGTCAAGATACTAATCCAGTCCGCTCTATTAAATATTGATAAAAGTTACTGGAAAAATGTGAGGACCATGTGTTGAAAGAGGAAGAGGATTATTGGAGAAAGGATGGATTTAATTTTATGCAACCGAGAGCAGTCATCAACCTACTGGAATCGTCCGACACAGATTAAGGTCTGAGCAGATCGCAGACCTTAATCCACGTGCACACCAACTGGGATATTTTGCTACAAATATTCAGAAGAATTGCAGGCCCTAAACATTACAGCATCAGCATAATGTCAATGGCAACAGTTTGTATTCCACAGTGATGAATTTTCAATTCCGCAAGTCCTCAGCGGTGACAAACAACTGTATTGAAACACACACACACACACACACACACACACACACACACACTAAACGCATTGAATACCAACACAAGAGTAATATTGCGGTGGAAAATGACATACTGTGGCATAACAAGAAACGTGAGAGCAAACACGTGGTCAAATTAGGGGACAACACACGTGCATACGAATCAATCTATAAACTTCAATGAAAAGAGGACCAACATCTTTGTCGTTAAGAAGAAAGCCCACTAAAGATACACTGACAACTATTTTCATAGTGCAAAACAGGTAATCATGTTCCGTCTCTGAAAGGTAAACAGCAGAGTAGACAATGTTTAACGAAGACTCAAAGCGGGTCTGTCACCCATGTGTACGTGTGAACAAACTACACAGCTGAACAGATCCTTAACAATGGAAACATGATGACTAAATTGCGGTATCATTTCTGGTCACTCCATACGCACATTAACGCACAGCTATTTGGAAGCTTTCACGAACTCAATATAAAAAGCTAACATGAATACTTGTGTACACATTATTAACCAGCAGCTGAAGAAACAAGAAGGAAATGAAAAATAAGGTAAGAAATATATTCCTTCTACTTTCCTGTCAATTTACAAATTATTTACCCCATGCCTCTGTAAATTCTCTGTCTTTACTAATATTACACATTGCACCCCTCTCGGGATTCTCCGTGGTGAAGTGGTCAAGCCGTCTGACTCGGGCTCCGAAGGTTGTATGTTCGATTCCGGGCCGCGTCCTTCATTTCACGAGTGCATTTTTTCGGAGACTCCCGAGGGTCGTCGCTGGAGCTACGGAGTTCGTGCTTTGTGCGACGCTTTCCGCGCTGCGGAAAGAAACGGAGCCATATGGGATAAAAACCCGGTGCAATGCAGCCGACCCTGTCGACTTTTAAGCTACTTCTTTTATTGCACCCACTCCCATACGAATCCGGATACGCCTTGTGTCGTCATGTGAATTGGCGGGGCGCTCCTTACTGTAAAAACATGTTTGTTAGCGAGAAATCACTAGTTTTTCAGCAAAACATCAAAAAAATGTCGCCGCTTTCGATGATTTAAGTTGCTTTTGGACCTATCAAAGACATATTCCTTGGGTGGGGGTAAATATAAGACGGCAGGAAAAATTTCATAACGATGCAACAGACAGTTTTCAAAATAATGGATCGTGAATGACGGCATTCGATTGTCGACATACTATACAAAGTATGTTCGCGGTGGCTACCAAAGCAACTGACTGCCGTTCACAAAGCTTAAAGAATGGGCTCAGCTTTGACGTTCCTACTGCGCTACTGGGAAGAGGGTAGTACATGTCTTGACAGAATAGTGACTGGGGACGAGACGTGGGTTCACTCCGTGAATGCAGAGATGAAATAACAGTCACAACAGTGGATGTATACTCATTTCTCCAAACAAGCCCAAAGAATTAAAGCAACCATTTTCACAAATTAAAATGATTGTTCTAATGTTCTGGGACAGCAAGGGTATTTTGTTGACGGCTTTCGTGACACTGGGGACCACAAAAAGGCAGAAGTTTATTGCGAAACACTGAAGAAGCTTCGTCGGTCGATCCAAAACAAAAGGCGCGGCCCTACACTACTGCTCGCACAAAGGCTTTATTTGAGCAGTTTAAATGGGAAATTTTCAACCACCCTTTCACAGTCCGGACATATCATCTCTTCGGCAAGACGAAGGTCTGGCTGGCTACCCAGCGCTTCGACACCGCCCAGGAGCTTGTGGTTGAAGTCAATAACTGACTAAGTACCCTCGCGGTGCCGTTCCTTGACGAGGGGTTACAAAAATTCGTGCCACGGTACGACAAGTGCCTGGATTTGAGTGTTGACTATGTGGAACAGTAATACAATGATGTATGGAACTTTTATATGTATTTAGGTGTTATTGACAATGTGTTAAAATTGTTACTTGCCAATCGAAGGTTGGTTTTGGAATAGCCCTCGTATAATATATGTCTCTGAATGTGTGGGTTATCCATGATAAATATATAATATAGGTGTCTATGCATGTGGGTTATTAATGTAAATATATATTATATGTGTCTGAATGTGTGTTTGTGTTTTTAAGCAAATAATATTATGTAATGTTTACCATTTCTCACATAATAATTTACACAGTAACACGTTTACACATATCTATGTTATGTAATGCTCGTTTAACCAGTTTTCTTTTGCCTTCACAGATTTATCTCTTATATATGTATTTATCTTTTCATATTCTTGTATGTCATTTTTATTATATTGTCTTTTGTATATATATCGTAAGATTTCTTCAGTCATCATTTATATTCCTTAGCAGTTTGACTTCTCTCCGGTAAAATGTTTTTGCCTGTTTGATTAAAGGAGTCCCTTAACATTTTCCATTGCTTATCTATGCACTGTATTTTAGCTATTACATTGTACCTATTTTTCACAGTCACTCTATATAGTTCTTGAATTTCTTTATCTGCTTTCAGAACATCTTTATTAAGTCTCATAATGTAAATCACTTATTTTCCTCTCTTCAGTCTTATTTTCATTTGTCCACATAGTGGTACATGATCACTATTCTAATCAGCACCAGGCACTGGATTAACATTATTTAACCATTTCTAAATCTTGTATTTGATAAGTATGTAGTCAATGTGGTTAAGTATTTTCTTATCAGTGTTTTTCAATGTGTAAAATCGTCTTTCATGGTGTTTAAATTAGGTCTTTCCAATGATCATATCATTGATATTTGTGCATTCTATTAGTTTCTCTTCTATTTCATTTCTTGAACCTAAATCATAAGTCCCCACTACATTCTCCATTTTATCTTCCCTACTTTTGCATTAAAATCTCCTAGTATTATTTTTATTTCGTGTGATTTAATTTGAGAATCGTCATTTCTACTTCATCGTAAAAGTGTTATATTTCTCCATCACTACTACTTGTGTGAATACTTGTACAATATTAATATCTATTGGTTTGCCTTTAATTTTGACTATAATAACTCTATATGAAATACACCAGTAACCATTTAATTGCCCTGGCCGTGTTTTTTAAATCAAATATTAGTCCTACCCCTTTCACATGTTCATCATTTCCTGAATAAATTATTGTGTGTTTCTTGGTTATAATCGTTCCCGAATATTTCAATCTCGTCTCACTTATGACGAGAATATTCATTTTTATGGTTTCCATTTCTCTTATCACATTGTTGAACGTTCCCAACTCATTTAAGGTTCTCACATTCTATGTTCCTATATCAAATGTATTTCCCATTTTAAATTTATTCGTTATGATTTTGCCATCAGTAGCTGGATGACGGTCTGGTGTCACTTGTGGCTTATAACTATCCCGTCCAGACGAGGATGTCCTAAGCCAGCCATTAACGTAGTTCACTGCATCTGATATGTGGCTTTATTAGTCATTTCAGCTGTCAGGCCAAGTGAGTGCCATGTTCTGCTCAGCTGCAGAGTTGTCAACTTATCCAGGTGGATTCCCGTTCCTAAAGGCTGCGTTTGCCACATCGTCATTTATTTCCCATCCTCTACCGCTGGGAGATGCAGTTGGGAATTTCCCTACCTAGAGTTATGGTCTATGATGGTCAAACTCTTCAGTAATTTTAGAGTTCCAGCAGCAGAGTTTATACAGAAAACCAAAGGCCGAGATATGTGGAGAGACATGAACTCTTACCCAGTGGCATGCAC
>JACEFZ010023886.1:0-22500 GCA_014155875.1 Cepaea nemoralis
GTTCATTCATTCAGTAGCATGTCCTTTGCAGAACCTGCGCTCTCATAACAACCTTCCGGAAAACTTCTCGATCACAAGCAAGATCCCGTGAATCCATACACCCATTCTGGAGATCATCCGCCACATCCTGCACCCATCTTCTCTTTTTGGCCTGTCCTCTTCCTCTCTTCCCAGCATATACCCTCCATTATGTTCTCTCAAACTTCATGCGTTCAAGTGACCAAAATATCAATTCTTTGTTTTATCGATCTTTAATAGCCAACCGTCTTCAAATTTCAGCTCTTGAAGTATGGATGCATTTGTTCTTTTCTTTACCCAAGATATCTTAGAACCGTCTATAACATTTATATTCAAAGGCATTTATGCGCTGTTCAGCTTGTTTAGTAAGTGTCCAGGTCTCAAAGGCTGTATGTAGCAATGGGAAAAGATGCATGCTCTTAAAAATCTAATGTTTGTAGTTCTATCTGTCCCACTCCATAATTTATTCAGTTGTTTTAGTCCTTTTGAAGAGCAATTGATAGTCGTCGTTTAATTTCTTTTCATTGTGTCACCGTTGTTGGTAATCAATGACCCAAATATTCAAAATTTCCACCACCTCCAATCTTTCCTCATTAACATATTTCTTTCTCCATAGTAGTTTTATGTATGCATTGTCTTTGTTTTTTGCTATGTTAAGATATAGTTGTGATTTTCACACATTCTTGGTTGAGATAGGTTTTCTTCTGTACCCCCATTCTGTGGATGATTGGTTACAGAAATCAAAATCACTCCACTGGTACATTCTCACACTGGCTCTGGTCCCTTTTCTCAAAACCTGCCCAAAGAGCTCCCAATGTTGGCAGTTCCAGTATTGTTTTTGATTAATCCTGGCTTTTGCGTCTATCTAGAGACCCTTTAAATCACTCCCTTATGATCGTTCATTATCTCTCCAATATGTTCACTGCACTCTCTGGTTTCCGAGACAGCCTCCTTCACATCACCGCTTACTGTAAAGTAGCTTTCCAACCAGAAGGGACACTGCAGCAGCAGTCAATCTCATTGCCCCTAATATCTGCATTGCCCTGGCCAGAAATCCATGATATCTCACAAGAACTGCATCTTGATTTGGCCATGTGAGTCCACTTCACTGAGAACATGCCAGTTTCCACTTCCCGAAGCGATACTCTGAATCCTGACACAAACATGTTTGACTGTGCTAGCCCTCCACCATCAGAGACCACCGCAGCCTCCATTCTCATGCTAGCTGTTGTAGCAGCGTATAGACCAAATTCTCCTCTTTTAAACAGCGCCCAATTGTCTTGCTTTGCAACATCACCCGCTTCTTTTATCTGTCACCACAAATCCCACTACGACAAAGAAGACACGCCATCAAAACTATGGCAATGATGTTGACCAACTGCATGGTAGGTAATACACACCTGCCTTACAGTCCTAACTTGGGTCCAGAGAGATGTTCACTTTTTTCACAGCCCTCTGAAACAGCATTCGGAGGACAAAAGTTGACGAGATGGTGAGTGCATCTGATAGTTATCTATGGACTTAAGGACCGGCCAAAAGAATTTTATTCTGCGAGGAATACCGAAGCTCATACCTGTATGGTAAAAATATGTGTTGTAGTGGCAAGTGATGATGCCGGAAACGTGTAGTACAGGCCAGGTAATTTCAATGAATCTCTCATAGTTGTTATCTAAGATTACATGTCTGAATACTTACTGGGCGGCCCTGGTATATGAATATTAGAAGTGACAGTGTTCTTTGGCATTGGAAAGCATTGTGACGACCAGAAAAATCATCAGTAGAAGAGGCAGGAGCAACTGAGAGAAATGATGATGGATGGACTGTGGGTATCACTTGATAGAATATCATCAATAGATTGATTCAGACACTAAAAACCGAGATCTGGAGTGCATAAACACCTATGACAGCTGTAAGGCCTATGATGACAACATGACCATCATTAGAAAACAAACTTATCATGCTTCTCCAGAGATCCTGTTCTGTTGCAGATTATATCCAGTTATGCGTTGTTATCTCTCTATGGGTTGGGGACTATCAGTCCTCTCACTCTGCTGTATCCTACAGCCTGTTCATTCTTCATATTTGCAGTCCAGGGTGTCATTTGTCTGCCCTTGTGCCAACTGCCAAGAAATCATGGCAGAAATGTATATTTCATGAAATCTGAAGGCAAGTATTACAGGGGCAGACATTACTGAGACTTGTGTAGCATTTGGATAGTTACATGGGCAAACCATGCCAGCATTCAGACTTTCACTGCAGAGAATGGGGAAAGGGGAGGAGGGTGGGAACGGGGCATGTGTTGTAGCCGTGGTGTCTAGTATAGAGAGCATGTCCTACTATCAGGCACGTCCCATGTGTGGGTGTCCAGTATAGGAGCATGTCCTCTATCAGGCACTCCCATGTGTGTGTGTCCAGTAATAGGAGCATGTCCTACTATCAGGCAACGTCCCATGTGTGGGTGTCCAGTATGGAGCATGTCCTACTATCAGGCCACGTCCCATGTGTGGCAGAAAGTGGAGTGGCCTCTTGATATATTGAAATGTTGAATAAGTGGCCATGGACAAACATAGGTGTGTGGGCGCTGAGAGAGGGTGAAATAGTTCTGAGGCAGCTATCTCTAAAAAATACTTTGAAACTATATGACATGGCCTTCCATGAGGCACCATACATAATCACTCCCTCTTGCTGCCTTGCAGATTTGTCCTTTTAAGAAAGACTATTGAAGTCAAATCATACACAAACTGACTGAAGGCAAGAAAAACCACCACCATTATATTTTATCCTTAGTTTATACACTTCTCAACAGACAAACGCTGGAACATTTTTTTGACAGATGGAAAGATTTGTAAAGACAGATAGAGGAAGACAGCAAGAGAAAATTCTTGACATCTTGTATCATGGCATGGAAGGGTGCCATGCACAAACTGAGACATGTGCCATTGTAGATCACAGATATGACAGAGCATGATCATCTACACCAGTCGTGCGAGGTACTAGATGATGAAAATGAGATGTGGTATATCTTTTATTCATTCCTTATCATTTATCAAAGCATCAGGTCTTCAATGTCTATAATACATTTCAAACAAGAAATAATTCTTGCTTACCAATTGAAAAAACAGAGAACACTGAGAGCATTTTTTGTACTGTCCTTCTTTATACACAGTCCACCATGGCAGGTCACTGGTGTGCCTTTTTTGAGGTGGTGCTGCCCTAGATCCTGAACAGCAAATAAGGAAAAATACCCCCATAGTAACATCTGAAACAGTCCGACCCGGATACATTTGGTAGAATTTGTCATTTTTGGAGAGAATACAAGAACATCGTTAGGAGGTTGGTTTGTTTGTTAACGTGGATCTGCTGTTAAATAAGCACTGCCTGGGTTTTAAAATGGTTCTCCACAAACATTTGGAAACGAAACTGTCGATGTTGTACATCTCTTGCAGATATCGTACCAAGAGGCCAAGAAACAAACCGACGTGTTTCTGTTAGTTCTTTTGATTCGCGGGCCGGTTTCTTGTAGTAATGAAAGCAAGGATTTAACTTTCAGCAGTCCTTTGTTGCTGGAACTGAAACTTCTCGCTGGTACAATCACATAAGTTTGCAGCGATGCAGCTGAGGGCCTTACTCTAATGGTCCCAGCCAACGCATGCCCGACCATATTAAGTATTATACCCATAATTAAACAATGATATAATGAACACCACTAAATATATTTGTAGTTTTAAAGTCAGTTCATCATGACTTCGTTGCTTTCCGTTGCTTGAGTTAGTAAACTTTTGAAGGCGTGTCTATTCGTCCGCCGGCGACAAGTATAAGTGTGTTTACAGTGTACGTCGGCGTAAGGTTAACTAATTAATGTTGGGGTTGACTGCGACAAACAGCCAAAAGGTTGGGTTGACTGCGACGTCCTGTAATGGATATGCAACTAACATTAATTAGTTGCATATCCTTTACAGGACGTCGCAGTCAACCCCAACATTTTTGGCTGTTTGTGGTTTCTTGGCAAGTTTACGTTCAGTAGTTGTCATTGCTTTCTGAACGACCGGCACAATACCATTGTATGAAAACCGACGCAACGTCTGCTGCCAAATCGTCGGCAGCTGTGTTTTCGAATGCGGTATGCGGGATTACCAATTGCGTCCGTAAAACCTTCGCCACAGAGACACTAGACACCATGTAATTGTTACCTTCATTAGCTAGGTGTCACTCATTACTTCATTAGCCAAGTCTATCGTCTATCTGAACCGTTAACTATGAAATATGCACAGAATCGATACTCATTCATGTTGTATAGTTTTTTTGTTTTTTTTTTTAAATTCGCATATCCTTTACAGGACATCGCTGTCAACAGCAGCATCTTTCAGCTGTCCTGTTGATTTCTTGGCAATATTACGCTCAGCTTTCTGAGCGGCCGGCTCAGTTATCTCGCAAATCACCAGCGGGGGTCGAACCGCTTCCAGCTCTCGCCCGCTACGAGACTCTGCGTGATAAACGGAATTACGGAGAGAAAGTGTTGTAACCCCTCGGCCAGAGAGACCGGCTGTTGTATAGTTAGTATAACATATTTCAGTAATATATTACCCTTTTTTTGTTGGGGGGGGGGGGGGGAGGGGGCGAGAGGGGGGTGCTGGCTCGCTTTGAACTGGAGCGTAATTGCTTCTACTATTTGTGATCCGGCTTACCTGCGTTCGAAACACAGCTGCGACCGATTTGGCGACAGACCGCGTCGCGCTGGGTTTTAACGAATTGGTATGGGAGCCGGTCGTTCAGAAAGCATTGACAAACTACTGAATGTAAACTTGTCAAGACATCAACAACAGCAGTAAAATGCTGATGTTGACAGCGATGTCCTGTAAAGGATATGTGAACAAACAAAAACAAAGTGCATATGACTGATTTTGCTTGATGGTTAGCTTTCCCTGTCATCAGAGTCCTTCGCCATCAGGCTGCCTTCTGAGGTACTTGTAATTTTTGCCCCCAAGTCAAGGACGAGAAGTAAACATGTACGTCCAACTTACCGGTAGGTGGGATGAACCCTACAATCCGCGGCTAGGCGATACATTTCGCGTGGTCGTGTTAAACCTCTCAGCTACACAGACCCCTGTTTATGCACTTTATATTGTCTAGTTGTCCTCTTATTTCTGCCCCCCCCCCCCCCCCCCCCCCACTTTAAGTACCTACCAATGCCTGCAAATTTATTTCTCATACTATTACTATGAAGACAGGAGTATCCGGCAATTGAGGTCAATGGTACTTTTGGGTATTAAACATTTAAATGTATAACGGATTTTGTCCGTGTTGTCTCATACAAAACAGTAGGTTTAGATCAAACATGGTGCACAATCAAATGAACAAGTATTGTTTTTAAATGTAAATTTCCATTCACTGAGCATTACAATTGTGGAAGATACAGAAACAAATAACACGATGACCCTAGTGTGGCAATTTGTCATCCTTCTGTCCAAATGGGAGGTCACATTTGGCGATATATTATCCTTTGGCACTAAATCAATTAACTATAAGATGTATTTTTAATGACCGTGCAGTGCGTGGAAATATTGCCGTTCCAAGTTTTGTATTCACCTGTGTAAAGTTCATACAACATAATCAATCAATCATGTTGCCATGCCGAAAAGCGTGGGCGGTCATGACTCGCCATTTCACTTGATCACCAGAGTCGTGGATCAGCTCAGTGTTCCTGTCTCGTCCATGCCATGTGGCCAAGCCATCCAGGTATTTTCCTCTCGGTCTTCCTCTTGGTCTGTTCCCCTCGATCTTGCCAGTTGTCAATAAGTTCTCCAATCCATTTCTTCTCATAACATGTCCAAAAAATTTTGACTATCTTCGTCTAATTTCTCTAATCAGTCTACGATTTTCATTTGTCTCCTGTAGTACTTGGTCATTGGTTTTTCTATCTGTCCATGGTACTCTTTGCATTTTCCTCAGAAACCACATTTCTGTAGCCATTTCTTTTTCAGCTTGACTGCACATTGTCCAAGTTTCACATCCAAACAAAAGAACAAGCTCTATGTACCCCTTCAACACTCTTTTTGTCGTTTCAATTGACATCTTTTTATTGGTCAGAATGTTTTTCATCTTGCTAAAGGCTACTTTCGCCATGGCGATTCTTGTTCTAATCTCTTCAAGGCATCTCCCATCAGATGTTATGACTGTTCCGAGATAATTGTATCGATTCACTTGTTGAATTTTTTTTTTTTTTATTGAATTTTAAAAAAAATTACAACATAATAGGTAAATATAAAACTTGGACCGGCAATATTTTCAAACACTGCACAGTCATGTATATGATTGTTTCCTCTCCTTCGCTCCTTTTTCGAAGAAATGCGTGATATCTAACAAGGCATTTTCTCGTGACAGATGAGCAACCATTATACCGGGTCATTGTAAAGTCTCACTACACTATTTATGTAGAACTAACTTTAAAAATGAAGTACATGATGACTTTAAAAAATGTGCTAAAAAATTCATTAAATTAGTTACAATAGTTACTGCTATGGTCTAACGCTGTTTTGGGGGAGCTGGAAAGTACCAATGAAGTATCATTTTAACAGGTGTTGGAAATGTCCACCATGGGCTTCAAGACATGACTGTACACGTTTCGTCAAATACCTCCTGTCTTGGATATCTAGACATTTTTCTTCAGAAACAGCAGGCCTACCAGATTGCAGTGCAACTTCCACATTTCCCGTAGCAAGAAACTTATTCAATACATTTCTAACTGTAATGCGATGGGGAGATTGTTTATCAGGAAATCTTGCTATAAATCTTTGAATCCCTGTGTATCGACCGCCATTTCGAAACACTTGTTCAACCCCTCAAAAAATGCTTTCTTACGTTGATAATACCATTCTGTTTGGAGTGCAAAGAATTACTCCAGCAGACGACAGCCGTTCGCTGCATATTGCTTCACTGTGGACTGTCGAGCATATTTTTTTATGACATCGTGTACTTCATTTTTCAGATTTGTTCTACATAAAAAGTGTAGTAAGACTATACAAACACCCATATATTTTTTCATGTAGTTTTTTTTATGCAGTTGTATCAGTGTATATTTGTTGTTTGTGTGCTTACAAAGAATTTAGCCGCAATATCTATTTTGTCGCTTATGATTGTGCTCTAGAAAAGCTTACCTTATGGTTTTCTAGTGATCATGTCAGTCGTCTTTTATAAAAGCCATACTAGAAGGCAAGGTTGAGGGCAAGCGAGCAAGAGGTAGACAACGATACAAGTGGGAAGATAACACCAAGAGATGGATGAACATCAGTCTGAGAGAATGTACAGTCAAGGCGAGAGACAGACAGTATTAGAGATTCATTGCAGCCAACCTTCATTGTGGAGACGGCACCTGATTGATTGATTGATTGTCAGTCGTATATTAGGAGGAGACGGCTCCGTGGCGAAGGCGTTACGGGCGCAGTTCGTAATCCCGCATTCCGTTGTTTGTCCATCAAGAATGATGATGACCATTCATTTCATCCAGTGGGGTTGAAAGTATGGAGCCGTGAGTTCGAAGGTGGCTGATAAGACCTATTTTGGACAAAGAATGCTTGACGTTTCTGGAGGAGGATTTCCTGTAGTGGTTTTTCTGTCCTGCCTTTGCCCTTTTCTTCACAGCTCTTGAAGTCTTGGTTGCCTCACACGTGACTGCACCCTTGCGTAATGATGCACGCCACGAATTTCGGTCTCTGGTTGCAGTCTCCCAGATGTCATGATGAATTCCAAAAGCATTCAGTGAGATTTTCAGAGTGTCTTTAAAGCGTTTCCTCTGGCCGCCTTGGGAGCGTTTACCACAACGCAACTCGCCGTGAAAAATTCGTTTAGGGAGCTTGTGATCTGGCATGCGAGTTAAGAGACCATCCCAGCGAATCTGATTCTTCATTAATAGAGTGTGGATACTGGGCATGTGCCTCGGAGTACGATCCCTCTACCAATTATTTGAATCCACCCGAGGTATTATTTAAATTTGGCTCGTCCCTGAAATAAACAAAACGCTCAAAGTCAAAAGTAACTTGGCAACGAAATCACAGATGCGGCTCTGACGACAAGTTAGTACAACACCTGTTTATTTGGGTGTATCAACAATAGTGCAAGACAAATTCCTCGTCTCTATAGGGCATCCCTAACGCAGGACCGACACCTACTAGGAGCAGCTCGAATTGTCATGCTCATATGTCTCTAACCTTCACCTCAGTGCCCATCCTGTTTCCATTCCTCTGTTCTTTCGATCCGTGTCGTTAGATTCTAGGTATCTTCATCTCGCTTCTAGGTCCACAGGTGTTCGATCCCAGCAAATGACTCCTCCTGTCGTCCACTTGAATATCAGTTACACTTGCATACGAATATCCAATTCGCTCCACGACTTTGACTCCGCAGAATACACACACGTCCGATTCCCAAGACGGTATCACAGCGTAATGTACTTTGTTGACGTCTGACGCATCTCCTTAGTTTCCCTGCGCATTGTATAATTGTACCATTCGGTGCATCGTTTAGGAAAAATCCCTTCAGCCTTTCTCTGTCTGCTGTGTGTCAGTGACTGATATGTGGCATTATGGATGCTCTTTCTAAGACTTCAGTGTCTGGGATCTTGTCTTGCCATTTAATCTTCAGTAGCTTCCTAAGGCAGATTGTGTGGAAGTGGCTTAATTTCCTAGCGTGTCGCTGATAAACAGTCCATGTTTCACAAGCATATAGCAGTGTGGATAATACAACTGCTTTCAGCTTTGTTTGCAGGCTTATTCCATTTCTGTCCCATACATTCTTGTACAGTCTGCCAAAGGCCGCGCTGGCCTTGGAGATCCTTGCATTCACTTCGTCATGAATTGTGGCAGCTTGTGACACAGTGCTGCCAAGATAGGTGAATTTGTCCACAACACTTAGTCTATATTTGAATAACGAAGACAGAAATCAATAACTTGGCCTTTTAGCGTCGTTACGTGGACGATATACTAATTATCACCACAGACGAGCGACAAGCAACGTCGTTCCAGGCCACAATGAACGAGACACATATAAACATCTCTTTATCTATGGAACACGAACACAACGAAGCATTGCCGTTTCTAGATATCCTAATGAGACGTAGAGCAGACGGCACAATTATAAAGCGCTACTGCCAACAGCCCAAACCGAAATCAGAAGTAACTACAGTCCCTAAACTCAAGGTATTCATCCAGCTAACCTTCCGAGGAGATGACGTAATGCAACGTCTGCGGGACCGGCTCACCACAGCAGTCGAGCGAACATTCTGTGCTGCAACTCTAGTCATCAGGTCAAGAAACACACCGATCCCTGTCCCAGCAGTAAAAGAACCTGTAGCTTTGTACGCCAAATCAAATTGTATTTACCAATTTACATGTAGATGCGAGGCCATCTACATAGGCAGAACTGAGCGACAGTTACATTGCAGGGTTTCGGAACACATTCCGAATTGGGTGGACAAGATACTACACACAGAAGATGGTAGCCTAGGCAGGCCGACACACCGGAACAGTCCGGCTTCATCGGTCGGAGACATGTGCTCGAGAGCGGTCATGTGGTTGAAAGAGACAGTGCCTTCCGTGTGTTGTTCAACACACAAAGTAGTCGATTGTTAAAGTTTGCTGAAGCTATAATAATCAACCTTCGTAAGCCGTCTTGTGCAAGCAGAAAGACATGTTAGTCAGTTTAAAATTACCGTAGACAATCGACATTACTGTGCGAACATGTGTATATTTCAGTTTGAAGGATTTATCTAATTAATTCACGTAAGTTGTGTGATTTCTGCAGTATGTACCTGACGAGATGCAGCAAAATATGCCGGGCAATAAATCGTGCAATCTATTGTTTGTGTCTTCGTTATTCAAATTCATCACGGGAAAACATTGTTTTGAAGTTAGTCTATAACTATTCACTTTGATATTCGGCACAGTGTGATTATTCCCTGGAGCTGGCTGGTACATAATTACAGTCTTCTCCAAGTTGATATTGAGCCTAAAGTTGGCACAGGCATGTAAGAAAGCTGAAACATTGTGTTGCATGTCTGCCTCTGAGCTTGCATATAGAGCGCAATCATCAGCAAAAAGCAGCTCTCTGACGGTGTCGCTGTTATTTTTTGTTTTAGCTTTCAGCCTTCTGAGATTGAATAACTTTCCACTCATGCGGTAGTTGATGTCTATTCCAATGTTGTTATTCTCGACGGCATTCGTTAACATAGCTGAAAACATGAGGCTGAACAGTGTTGGTGCCAGGACACATCCTTGTTTTACTTCATTGGTGACAGGAAAGGGCTCAGACAGTTCACAATTTTCCTGTACTCTTGCCTGCATACCATCATGAAATAGCCGCACTATTTGGACAAACTTTCGTGGACAGCCATATTTTGCAGCGAAAATCATGTCAACAGTTCCTCGTTCTTTTCTGAAACCACATTGACTCTCAGGAAGATGACCTTGATCGAGACGAGATGGGCCGTGAGGCGATTGAGAAGAATTCTGGCGAGTATCTTCCCTGAAATTGAAAGCAAGGAAATGCCACGGTGATTGTCACAGGATTGGCGGTTTCTTTTACGTTTGTAAAGGTGGACTGTTGATGCGTCCTTGAAATCTTGTGGCATGGTCTCGTTCACCCATATGTTTGTAAAGCCTTGGTGAAGCTGCTCTGTTAGGACCGGCCCACTGCCTTGTATATCTCTGCCGGGATGGCGTCAGAACCAGGTGCCTTGCCGCTGGAGAGTTGCTGGATGGCTTTGTTTACTTCCACTATGGTTGGCAGGTCATCAAGTGTATCATTAGTGGGAACTTAAGGAAGGCAGTTGATGGTTTCATCGGATTGGCGTCTTTCCTCGCTTTTCCTTCCACTCTAGAAAAATGTGTAGCCGGCACCTACTTCACAGATTTGGCCTTCTTCTGCAGGTCCGTGTCTCGCTCAAGGCTGCAATGTCGATGCTGTACCTGCCCAGCTCTTTCCCAATCAGTGCTGTTCGTCTCTCTGGGCCCGACGCGCCGTCTCTATCAAGAAGGGTGCGTACATTCCAAGTTCCGATTATTAAAGGAATATGGTTTTGCTCTTTTAGCTTTACCTGTTTTTTTCTTTGTTTGTATGTTGACCGCAGTATAGGGTACCCAACAACCGCGGCTAGCTGGTTAGGTAATGATGGAGCAGACAATGTTTAGGTCACCTTTTTTTTAGCCCCTTCCTCATGCTATGGGGGTGAGCAGTGTGTTCCTATAGAGGGCTGCTCAGTCGCTCAGGGGACTGCCAAATCACACTGCTGCTCTGGTCAATAGAGGACGACCATATGGCCTGAGCCGCCTGAGTGCAGGTCTGCGACTACGGCTGCCAGAGTACCCACGTCTGCCGCTTCGAAAAGGGAGTGACAGCCATCCTTACCAAAGGTACTGCCAATGTCTGACACCCCATACACCCCTAATCCCGCATATAGCGTTCGAAACAGCTGTGTTGGTTTTTTTAATGAATGAAATGGTGTGGGTGCCGGTCGTTCAGAAAGCAATGGCAAACTACTGAACGTAAACTTGCCCAGGAATCAAGAACAGCCAAAAAATGCTGGGGTTGACTGCTACGCCCATAACTAACTTTAACTAGGAGGAGAAAAGCCTGTTATCTTGGTTGGCTGAGCTATTTCTCTTTGCCTATCTTTACACTTGTTCAAATTTGACTGGATTTCGTAGCTTAAATGTTTACACACGATTGTAGCCAGTTCTTGCCAATCCTGTTTAGTCGCCTCTTACCACATGCAATATAGGCTCATCATCATGATGTTCCAGGCTGATAACGTGGGAGGTCATGGTTCGCCATCTCACACAACCACCAGAGTCTCGGTTCAGGTCAATGTGCTTGTCCCGAATACGCAACATGGCCAAGCCACCGAGTTATTTTTCTCTGTATTCTTTTCGTTGTTTCCCATCACGTTTGCTAATTGTCAC
Organism: Cepaea nemoralis; assembly: GCA_014155875.1. NCBI lineage: Eukaryota > Metazoa > Mollusca > Gastropoda > Stylommatophora > Helicidae > Cepaea > Cepaea nemoralis. The sequence goes on from JACEFZ010023886.1 coordinate 11,967, forward strand.
TAAGTTTTCTAGTCTATCCCTGCCCTGCTAATAACACGCCCAAACCAATTTTATTAAGCCTAATTTCTCTAATCACTTTACAGCTTTCATGTGTTTATTGTAGAACTTGCTCATTGGTTTTTCTGTCCATCCATAATATTCTTAGCATTTCCTCAGAAACCATATTTCCACTCTCAGTAGATGTTTCTAAGCTTGAGTGCTTATTGTCCATGTTTCACACGCATACAGCAGTACAGGTTGTACCTAGCGTTTTTAATACTTTTTTTCTTTCTCACAGCAACTTTTATTGATATATTTTCCATTTTCCAGAAGGCTACTTTTGCCATGGCGATTCTTACCCTAATCTCTACAATGCAACTTCCATGCGATTTCTTTTTACTATTCCAAGACAGTTTTACAGACTAACCTTGTTTAAGAATGTCCCCCCATCTACTCAGATGTTGTATCGTGGTATGTCTTTTCATTTTGGAGATGTTATAATTAGTTTCTTAACAAGTTAATTCTAACTCTAGTTGCTCTCTGTCACCTTACCGTCTTGACAGATGATAGTTTGTTACACTGCTTAGGCATAATAGCTACAACCCATTGGCGGTAAGATCAGGGATGGATTTATACCTCTCCATACCACAAAGCCCGGACTGAATTGCAGAGACCATGAGTTAAGCACCAATACGCCTGGAACAAAACAAGCTGCAGAAGCTCCGGATCAGCAAAGCAATGCTCTAAACTGTCCACCTGTCGAAGCTTCGATCCAAGACCATTGCCGACCAAGGCTTAGTGTATGGTCTGTCCTGTCATGACATTTAGTCTTATGTTGCATTTCGTCGCATCAGGCTTGTATACTCCCAGTTGTGCCCCTCTGCCCGAAGCCGTTAGCACAATGTGGGGTGTCGGGTTTGGTGAACGCCGCCGAACATTCGGCGCCAACAGAAAGCAGGTTAGTTGCTCACTGTGTAATAATAACAACCCTTAAATATGGCATGTAGTGTTACTATTCCAGGCATCCCTGGTGGGCCGCTGTAACACACGGCCGATATGTTGTTTTAGGATTTAGTTGCATATCCTTTACAGGACATCGCAATCGACCCCAGAATATTTTGGCTATTTGAAAATTCTAACCAGGACGAAACAAAATATTCCAGACTAAAATACCGGTCCGCTTGTAAATATTGGTTTCTATGAGGTTAAGTTAATAAGTAAGTCACAAATGGCTGTAGAAAAATAACTAAAGATGATAACAACTTGAAACCAGTTTATTTTTATACATACATTGTCCCTTTATTTCTCAACATAATTTCCACCAACATTGATGCACATTATCCCATCGTTTTATCAGTCCTCCCAAACCGGCATGCATAGAACTGCGTGCTCTGCTTTTCTAAACCACGTTTTCACTTCACATTCAACTTTGGCGTCATTCGCGAAATGTCTCCGCCAAGGTGGGTTTCAGTGTTTATGCTGACAAATGTTTATCCCGTAAAGCGGTGCATAGCTGGGTAGAAAAAGTTACGAGGGCGAGTCAATAAGTAAGTCACACAGTTCTGTGGTATGGCAAGTAAATGAAAACAAAGCACGCAGTTCTATGCAGCCGACTTTGGGAGGACTGATGTATGTATAAAAATAAACTGGTTTCAAGCTGTTATCATATTTAGTTATCTTTCTACAGCCATTTGTGACTTACTTATTAACTTACCCTCGTATTACTGCCTCCCCGCTCCTCCCCAATCCTGCTTTGGGAATTAGATCATCTTGTACCATACAACGCACCATGCGTTTGGCTGTTACTCCTTATATGGCTACGGCATGTCCAGTTGTCTACGCTTCTTCAATCTCTGACAGTTTTTTATTTGTTCTCACGCTGTTCTGGGAGTCGCATGACATAGTGGTTTGTATGCTTACCAGTTAAGACAGGGGTCAGAATGTAATCCACGGTTACGATACGATGTCTACAAGATCTGAACATGGAAGCAAGCTGGCTCACAAACAATTCACACGCCAGTGATCCGGAGTTCGACCAGGGATATACACTACTGACGAGCTCAAAGGAGAGCGAAACTCGAGTCTAGTGCATCCAGTCTGACATGGACATGGCCCAAGGTTCGTACCAGAATACGATCAGGGTTGCCAGTAGTGGGTTGTGCTCAATCTTTAAACTTCATCTCTCTCGGAAACTGAAATAAATTGGCTTTATAATACATCGCAATTGTCTGTAAAGAGCAGTCATGGACGGCGCTATTCTGGAATAAGATGCAGTTTCTAACAGCACGACTATGAACATAGAGCATTGAATGCACCTTGGGCATAAAAAATGCACGAGGAACTGGCAGCGGATCGAGAGTCTTTCGGCGGGCTTTGATAAGAACGACGTTATGGAATTGATTTGCTACACGATGATGGTGAATGGCGTGATTATTTTTTCGACAATTACGACTTTGGGTGGACTCACATCGGTAAACTGGTACCAGACAATGCAACCAGTTCTTGGCGACTGAACTGGAAATGTGATTTTGCACCTAAACATGGGAGTTCCACGAAATCAGGACATCTAGGGATTGTCTGGGAAGGAAGGGCAGCGAGGGACGGAACTGGCTGATTATTTCAAGTGGTAAATTCACAACCACCGATGTCTACCCACACCAGGACACGACATTCGGTTCACGAGTGCAATTTTCTCGAAGACTCCTGGGGGTCGTCGCTGGGGCTATGCAGTTCGTGCTTTGTGCGACCCTTTCAGCAGGCCGCTCTGTTCAAAGAGACCGAGCCACTTGGGACAAAACCCAGTGCACTGAAGTCGATCGTCTCGCCCTTAAAGCTTCTAAGGACACGACAATCAATATTTTAATAGTAAATCAATCAATCAATCTATTTGAATAGTATTATGAGAAGAGAGGATCCGGAGAACAAATCCGATTAAAGGCAGTTCGGCAGACGGAGAAAACGCTGAATTGGTTAGCAGAATGTTTCGGGAAACTATAAGTGGTAAAACCTATCAAGAACATTGAAGACCGATGGTTGCAGCGGTATATGATCGTCTGCGCTACCCAGCACGGAATATATTGATAGCAATGATGCTGTGGTTGATGGTGATGAACAATGTCGATGAATTATTCCTGGGACAGAAAGACTTAAAAGAGCTTACGCCCTGATCTGTTGAACACATCTGTAACATGCGTGTGAACTGATTGTTAAATTGTGGCACCCAGTCTTTGCTCAAATAATATCATTTATGTGTATTTCGTTTGAAGTTGCGTGCTTCAGTTGTGTGCCGTGAGCAAAACAGCAAACACAATTTATGGCTTGGAAAAACCCACAAGAAATCCCCAAAAGCCGATTAGCTGTCGAGGGTCAGATGGGGATAAAATGTGTATTATACAGTGGCTTTTGTGTTCGTTGGAAATACGGGGCAGTATTGTTTGTTAATGAGAACAGCAAGGCATATGAGTGGTCAATTTAAATATAGAACTCATTACTGATAACAGAATCAGTAAGCCGTAAGATGTAAGATGCCTGGTTTTGAGCACACATAGGAGAATATGACTCATCAATTCTCTCTGCCAGCTGATAGTTTGGTGAGCTTTGTGTTACTCACATCATTAGCGGCCACGTTAAAGCAACGGTTAAAAAGCTACCCTGACACGGATATGAGCGCTTTGTTCTGAGTATCGACGCCAGTTCTCATCGTTCGCTACGGGAGGGAAAGACTGACCACCTACTCCTTTGTACACTCAGACCTACAAAAATATGTTATTGCCAGAGTTTTTTGTCTGTATGTGTTAAAGAAGGATTATAGGCTTGTCATAGAGCGGTCGCCAAGCAATGTACATGCTAAGAATTGTATTTCACATCCAAAAGATACAAATCTTTTGCCACAACCATAATTAGAACCCGGGTCTTCTGATCGAGAGATCCTATTAACTCGACCACCCACTGCTCACCTAGTTGTTAACCAGCCTAAATTGACAGCAACCTAGCTAGCTACTTACACACGTAATTGTCTACCTGCCTAAATGCAATTTCAGTTTGTCTTGTTCTGTTTGTTTTTTAAAATCTCGGTGATACATCTTTCATCTCATGTTACCTGTTTGTCTAGATGCGTTAATTTCTATACTTTCCCCAAATTTCTTTCAGTATTTGTTGTATTTATTAGCTCAAAACAACGCATTATTCTCCAGTATCTTCTATTGTCTCCATGGCATTACATCTGTTCTGCTCAGTAGCATTGTACATTTACCTAATTTATTTATATATTTTAAGTAATGCCAGATCTAACCTGACGTTGATAAGGAAATACCAGACAATTTTAACATAGAAGTAAAGAATAGATTTGCTATGTTGTCCTGATCTAGAGATCCTATTTCTTCTTCTTCCTCTTCTTCTTTCGTTCGCTTGAAATACATCTACTAACTGCAATGTTGTCCTCTGTATGAATCTAACAGTCTTTTTAGTTCACTCAGCGGTCCATAGAGTTTATCTTCCACTGTTGTCTCTCTAGGCCAGAAGGTTCGCCTGGATATGTTGTAGTTTGGGCAGTCTTGGAGTATGTGCTCTGCTGTCTGCGGCGCCAAACCACATGTGCACATGGCTGAGTCACCAATCTTGAATTTTGTATACATGTGGTTGCGTAATCTATTGTGTCCTGTTCTAAGGCGCAGAATAATGACTTGTTCTGGTCTGTCCATAACGTGATAGTCGTCTTGAACAGGTTTTGGTGGCCTTCTGACTGATTTGATCATTCTTTTCTTTTGGTGGTATGTAATGGGCACATCAGACTGTTCCTCTTTTGCTCCTTCCTTAGCCAATTTATCAGCTCTGTCGTTTCCGGGTACTCCACAGTGGGATGGTATCCACTGCATGGTGACCTTATGTTGACTGCTAAGTTCAGAAAGTAGTGTCCTTAGTACTAGCAATTTCCCAGACAGGAGCGCCTCGGGCATTTATTTTGCATCTGTCAACAACACCACAGGCTATGCACCATGGTTGGTATTTAGTAATTTCTCTGTTGCTATCTTGATTCCCTCAATTTCAGCATCATAGTTATGGCAGTACTTTCCTGTTGGTACTCTGGCCGTGTCCCTAGGTATTATTTGGGTATTCTATGTACACTCCCGCTCCTCCATTTCGGACAGCATTTTGTGCTGACCCATCTGTGTAGACTCGGATCCAGCGGTCCTGTGGGTATTCGTCATCAAGGAAGCTGAGAGTGGCTGTTCTGCGCTGTACACTGTTCTGTTCTTCCTTGTCAAATATTCCTCGCACTTTAGTCTGGATTTGTAGTGATAGTCTATGTCAGTGGTTCTCAACCTTTTTGGCCCGTTCCCCCCTTCACCATATTTTTAGGACGTCATCCCCCCCCCCTCACTATATTTTTAGAACGTCATCCCCCCCCCCCACCATACTTTTAGAACGTCATTCCCCCCTTTCGTATTTCCTCCCTAAAAATCTCCCCCTGCCCCTACACAGTATACCTAATAATTGAAGCTAAATTTAATAGCACATACTAAAACAAGTCTAGACATCTACATAAAACGTGATTTGCGGATCTACTTACGTTATAAAATGAATTTAAGAAGGATGATACGTACAGAACCGTAAAGTATGAAGAGAAAAACAATGTCAAGTAATCGGTTCTTGTATCAACGCAATCTAGAAATAATCTTAATTCCCCCCCCCCCCCCTGGAAACCCCAAAATTCCCCCTGGGGGGGGGGGGGGGGATTCCCCACCGGTTGAGAACCACTGGTCTATGTGCATATTTCCATGGAGTTCGCTCTGGAATAGTTGTCAAGGGGATACCACTGTGGGCAGATCGGTGGTTTCTCTGCAGAGTCGTTAGGCCTGGTGGATAAAACTACTTCTTTTCAACCGCCCCAGAGCTAAGTTTTCAAATCAGTTCTTCAATCTGAGAAACTTTACAAGATGTGGATGATACCTGGGAAATCTTGAAGAATTCAATCAGTTTGGCTGCAGAAACAACTATTCCAAAATTAAAGAAAGTGGGTCGTAAGATATGGATAACTGAAGAAATGTTACAACTAATGGAAACAAGAAGACACAACAAAAATAATCCTGCCAAATATTAAGAAATTCACAGAAAAGTCAGAACATTATGTAAGGAGGCTAAAGAAGCATGGCTTGAGAAAAATTGCATAGAATTGAAAAACAACAAAACAGTAAAACTACCACATTAATGCACACAAGAATTCAGGAACTTACTAATAAAAAAAAACACGTACATCAACAGGACTTCCTAAAAACAAAAGATGGAAATATCGTAACAGAAAATATCACATTTTACACGTATGGTCAGATTATGTGGAAAAAACGTATGTTGATAACAGAACAATATGATGTTCGAAATAATAATCAAGGACCGTCAATTTTGAAGATGGAGGTTTGGAATGTTCTTAACCATATGAAAACTGGCAAGACACCCGGTTCAGACACCATCACTACAGAAATGATTAATGCTTTAGAAGAATATGGAATAGATCAAGTCACCAGACTGCTGAACACACTATTTGATACTGGAGTTATACCTCCTGAATTATGTAATTCTGTATTTACTGCAATCCCAAAGAAATCAGTAGCCTTGGAATGTGATACACATAGTACAATTAGTATAATGAATCACATCACGAAGATTTTGCTAAGAATTATCGTGCAAAGAGTAGAAGAAAATACAACCTGAAATAGGAGAAGAACAGAATGGGTTTGTAGAAGGAGGAGTACAGTAAATGCTGTGTATATGCTGAGAACAGTAATTGAACGCTCTATAAAAGTAAACAAAAATCTGCATCTTTGCTTTATTGACTACACAAAGGATTTCGATAAAGTAAGACATGTCAACATGATAGAGATGCTTGCAAATCTACAAATTCATGGGAAAGACAGTAGACTAATAAAACAAAAAAACATATATATGAAACAACAAGTTGCCATAAGGATTGATAATTAAGTAGGTCAATATCAGCCTATTAAGAGAGGTGTGAGATAGGGAATTGTAATGTCTCCAGATCTGTTTTCCTCTATAGTTAAAATATTTTCAGAAATGTATAAGATATGAAAGGAATCATCATTGGAGGAAGAAACATCACTAACATTGATATGCAGATGATAGAGTATTGATTGCAGACAATGAACAGGATCTGCAACATTTAGTAGATGCGATTGTGAACAACTAGGGTTATAATTAAATTATAAGAAGACACAGATTATGGTCGTCACTGGAAGAACGAAACACCACAATGTAATATACAAGTAAATGGGAATATTCTTAAACAAGTGAATCGAACAATTATCTTGGAAACAGTCATAACATATTGATGGGAGATGCCTTGAAGAGATTAGAACAAGAATCGCCATAGGCGAAGGTAGCCTTTTGCAATATGAAAGACATACTGACAAATCAAAAGATTTAATTGCTACGAGAAAAAGAGTGTTTGAGGTGCTACATAGAGCCTGTACTTTTGTATAGATGTGAAGCATGGACAATGAGCAGTCAAGCTGAAAAACATCTGATGGCTGTGGAAATGTGGTTTCTGGGGATAATGCAAAGAGTACCACGGACAGACAACAACAACAACAACAACAACAACAACAACAACAACAACAAAACACCAAAGACCAAGTCCCACAAGAGACAAATGAAAGTCGTAAATTGATTTGAGAAATTAAACGTTGACAGTCGGGATGTTTAGGGCATGTTATGAGAAGAAATAAATTACAGAGCTTGGTGACAACTGGCAAGAATCGAGGGGAAGAGAACAAGGGGAAGACAGAGAAGTGTCAGAGAAATATCTGGATGGCTTGACCACCTGGTATGGTCGAGACAAGAAACCATAGCGTTGATCATCGACTCTAGTGGTCGGGTGAAATACATGACCGCCAACGCTTACCAACATGGCACATGATGGATGAAACCTAACGTTCTGTGCGTCTTCTTTGTAGTCTTAATTTTCAATCTCCACACTTCTATACCTGGAACACGATCATTAAAGCAGTCTTCTTCCTGGTATAGTATTTGTTCATGAGAGGTTTATCGCCGTGGCGTTTAAACTTCCTGTCCGCTAACGACGTAGCAGTGGGTTAATTCAACACCGGCCATTTGGACTTAATGTGGATTTCTCGTTCAGAAAGCAATGACAAACTAATATACGCAAAATGTCCTGATAAATCACAAACAGTTAATATGAGCTGAGGGTGAGTGCAACAGCCTGTAAAGGATAAGCATATTATTTTACACTGAGTTTATTTATGAATCTTGTTGGATTTGTTATGTTTAGTTTGATTGCAAACATTGTCTCCGGGGTTATTCCAAGAACACATTAGTCAAGGACGATACTACTGTACAAGTATGCACAGACAAACAAGGAAGTTTAAACTGGCAATGTAATTAAAGAGATTGGTTTTCCTATCCACGGTCATGTCAGTTCTTTTGTCAGCTGACCTCATTAACGGTAAACATGATTTATAGGACAGTCAGGGCCAGTCCCAGTTTGAGCTGCATAATTATGTCTGTACGCCTAGGCCCAGCGGCTCGCCGTTTGTTTGTTTTCATGTTTTGGCCGATTAATTTCATTCTCTTTTGAAACTGAAGTAGTTAGACGTTATATTTGTATATATATATATATATATATATATATATATATATATATATATATATATATATATATATATAATATATATATATATATATATATATATATATATGGGTTCGTTTTTCTTCTTCATTCATCTTCTTCCTGTTCTGTATGTGTGAAAGATAGAAAGAAAGTGAGTGAGTGAGTGAGTGAGTGAGTGAGTGACTGAGTGAGTGGGTGAGGGTGGGGATAGTACACAGCTTTGCTTAACTCCACTCTTGATTTCAAACTCTTCTGAAGCTGCACCATCAAACTTGATTATACCCTTCATGCCTGTATGGAACGATTCCACAATGGACAGAAGAGTAGGTGGGCAGCCAATCTTCTTTAGTGCTTTGACAGACCCTCACGACTGACCAAATCAAATGCCTTTGTGAGGTCGATGAAGGCAATAAACAGTGGTTGATTTTGTTCCCGGCATTTTTTTGCATTTGTCTCAATGAGAATATCATATCAATGGTACACCGGTTCTGTCGAATGCCGCACTGTGATTCGGGGTAGACTTGATCTCCCAGGAATTGAAGTCTGCTCAGAACAATTCTGGCAATACTTTCCCAACAATACACAGAACTATTGGAGTTGGAACTCTTCACTGGCTTATGAGGATGGGGACTGAGCGCTTATGGGAATGCCCCGAATGCTGTGATGTCGGTTCCTAAATCAATCAATCAATCAATTACACAGAAGTGAGATACCCCTATAGTTGTTACAGTCGCCCCGATGGCCATTGTTCTTGTACAGCGTTATGATGCTTGAATTTTTGAAATCCTGTGGGACTTGTCTTTCTCGCCAGCATAACTCTATTAGCTGGTGGATCTGTAGAGTGAGCGTGTCTTGCCCACTCCTGATAACCTCTCTTGGAATCCATCCTTACCTGGAGCCTTGCAGATGCTAGTTCATTTATAGCAGACTTAACTTCTGTTATGGTGGGAAGTGTGTCCAGGTGGTCAAGAGTTGGCAGGGCCTCTTTGGCGTTGAGGGCATCATCCGCTAACTTGGTCTCACTTGAGTAATGCTCTAAATAGTGTTCTACCCATTTATCCATCTGCTGTTTCTTGTCAATGATGATTTCTCCAGTCAAGGTTTTCAGTGGTGCACTTCTTTTGATCATTGGACCACAGGCTTTCTTTATCCCTTATGCATGCTTCTGATGTTTCCCTTCACTTGCGATTTGAATGGACTCACATAACTTGATCCAATAGTCATTCGCACACTGCCTGGCAGCCTTTTGCACATCCTTCCTAGCTTGCTTCAGCTCACTCAGAGTGCTGCGCGTTGTTCTTTCCTTGTTTCTTAAGAGAGCTATCTTCTTTTTATCAATCAAGGGCTGCAGTAACTGGCTGTTTGCCGCAAACTAGTCCTGCCTCTTATGAACCACAGTGCTCTAAATCCCTACCGCTGTTTTATAAATAGTTTCCTTAAGTTTACTCCACTTTTCACTTACTGTAAATTTTCTGATGTATCAGTGAAAGTCTTCAAGTTGCTGTTGAAACTCAAAGCACTCTCCAGGATAGTGAGTGTTAATAATATTAATCCTGGGGCTAGATTGTGTTTAGCTGTGTAGATTCTCTTTGGTCTCAGTCTAACCCTTGCAACAACCAAAGAATGATCCGTATCACTGTCAGCACTGTGGTAACTTCGAGTTAATGAAGTATGGTTCAAATGTTGTCTCCGTGTGATAATGAAGTCCAGCTGATGCCAATGGCCGGATCTTGGATGTTTCCATGTGACCTTATGCAGCTCTTTGTTTAAAAAAAAAAAGAGTTTGTAATACATAAGTTATTTTTGGTGCAATGCTCCAGCAGCCTTTACCCATTTTCATTCATGCGACCGATGTTGTATTTTCCAAGACACACTGGCCATGAACTCGAGTCCTTGCCCACACGAGCATTGAAA